>NHTK01005930.1:0-28225 GCA_002938355.1 Panaeolus cyanescens | reverse complement strand
TATGCTGAACTCAACCTGTCGAGATGCCGATATAATATTAATGGCGTTATATAAATCCTCAAATTAAACATTTAAGAAAGATGCTAGCGTATCCTATATTACAAGAGAGCACATTGCATGAAACATCATGATAACTAATAAATACACTTCCACAGAATACTATCCAAATGTCCGATCTATCGTGCAGTCGCACGTCTATAAGCACGCTCCATCTCCTCAGCAGCAAGCTGAGATGCTGTTTTACCCATTCTAGGCCGTAGAGTCCTGGTTGAACCCGATGGTTGACTCGGGGTTGTTGGTTGGGGTTGCACAGGTGCTACATCCAAATCGGACGCATCGTCGTCGTCGTCATTATCATCAAGGTCTATAACCGCATCCTCGTTCTCGGAGGGTGAAACATCGTCTTCTTCCTCCGACTCGCTGATACGTCGCTTCTTTCTCCTTCCAGCAGATTGAGCCTTCTTGGAAGTCGACGGTTTCGTTGAAGATCTTGTACGTTTCGCTGGTGTTACTGGTGTTGACGACTTCTTTCCTCGCGTTTCCCGAGCGGAGGTCCTCCGCGTCGTTGCATTAGACGGGCGAGGAGGTACTCTGAGTTTGCCAGCAGCCTTCGTTGGTGCTGCTGTTGGGAGGATAGATCCCTGTCCAATAATTTCTTCTTGAGGTTCCTGAGTCTGTGCCCCGTCTACGCCATTGGCAATGGCATCAGCAGCCATTTCTTCAAGGGTTTTGGGTATAAAGGTCGATGGGACATGTGCCTCTGCTTCCGCAGGAGTTGCAATATCGATATCCATCGCATCTGGGTCGTACGTGGTGAAATCGACCTCAATCGCAGGCTCCTCGTCCTCTACTTGCTCAGGAACCTTGTGGGATCGTTTCGTCCTGACTGAACGACCTGCTTCTGGTGGCGGCGACAATTTGATATGGGTATCTTTGGGTAAATTAAATGGCTGCACAACTTCGTCGGCGCCAGCAAGGTATCCACCGGCCAACTCTAAACGTTCCGCTTGGTCCTGATAAAGATATGTTAGAAGGATCTCCATTGGAAATAACACCAACTCACTTCAGCTTCAGCTTCTTCTTGTGCCTCATCCTTAGGTTGTTCTTCTGCAGGTTTACTTGGTGTGTTTGACCCAGTACCATACTTCTTCTGTAGGCGGTCACGAATTCGTAGACCTTGGATAAGCCTTGTCCACTGCTTGATAACTCGTTCTTCTTTCTGCGTTTTGGCCTTCTCCGCAGCTTCTCGTTCAGTCTCCCAGTATGCCTAAACCAACATGAGGAAAACACTTTCTCAAAAATTGTCGTCAACGTACTTCCAGAATGACGGCTTCGTGTTCTGCTGCGACGACGATGCCTTCAATAACCGGAAACGCGCGTCGCTTCTTAAACTCAAAACCAGTCTGTCAGGATATTAGAAGCCGGATCTTTTGCAATTGAATTGGGTACATACCACCGCCTCCGCAAAATCAAAACCGAGTTTTCGCGCAACTTTCACGACTCCTTTGTCTGGGTTGATGTTAGCACTCAAGAGAAAAGATAAGTAGTACCAGGAACATACAGGGGATGTGGACAGCGCCTTGAGGAAGCATTGATGGAACGTATAGGTCAATGTTGCCAAAGTTGTTTTTGGGTACACGTCCCTAAACAACGATTAGAGTGGGTTATTCATCGCGCCACAAATTTTACTTACATCGATGACTGGTGCAGGGACATAAGGCGTCGTCTGCGAGAACGCGTACAGTCCCTGCATTACTTCCCCTACAGCCACTCCCGAGCCTGTCGAGCTTCCTTCACCATTCCCTTCCCCGGCAACCTTCAACTCATCCTTAAGAGCTTCCACCTCTCGCATTTTGTTAATTGTTCCTGCTCGGAGTTTCACCATTTTCATGGGCTGTTCGCCAGGCTTGATCATTCGGCCTTCACTCCGTAGCCAATTCTCTGAGGTTTTGAGGCCAACGATGGAAGATCGCAAATAAACAGGTTCCCCTTTGAACCTGGCAACAGGTCTTGAATCTGGCGGATAAATGGATTCTGTTTGTTTGAGATGGCGCTCTAAAACGTATCTACGTGTCGTATCAGTAAACAAGAAAGCCAATATTTTGGGATAATCACATTGCGTGGTCCTTGAAACCAGTCATCGTTGTTGGCATGCCTTCACTCATCTGGGCTGCTTCTAGTTCTTGGTCCTCCAGGTCATCTCTGTTCTAGTACAACTTCAGTTTCAATGATAGACCCGAACAACTCAAAGTAGCTTACAAGTCTATACGGTCGTGTGACGCAGGAGACTACACTCATCCACCAATTTTGGTGAGCATTTCCTCTGCCTCCACTGGCACCCTGGGCTTTGGCTACCTTGGCACTAAACTGCCTTGCATATCTTCGTGTTACATCCCTCGCATACCCGTCCTCCTCAAAGGCAAGGACGTATAAGAGTTGATTTGGAAGACGAGATGCCTTGACTCTCTCAACAGGACCAACTGCTGCATGAGGATGTGATAGCCCAGATGATCCAAATGTTGCCTTGTGGCTGACACCGGGAACTTGAACAGGATCAAATACCTTTGATTTGTTCACATAGCATCGTATGGGATCAACAGGTAGCCACTTCGCATCGGTCTTGGAGAACACCTCCGTCCAGAAAACAGGCGGTGTCGCTAATGGGTCGTCGAATTCTGTCATCCGCTGTCAGCAGCAGTAGATAAATTTCCAAGAACGCTACCTGCTCACTTCGTTTTGCCGGCTTGTTCAAGACATTCCCCTTGTCTTTCTGTTTGCGTAGCTTGATCTTCGGCGCTGCCTTTTGCTTTCCCTTTGCCTTCTCGCTTTTGGCTGGTATAGGATCCACCTTTGGATGCTTCGCACTCGAGGCAGCAGACGATGGATCAAATGAAGGTCGAATGGTGGAGCCGTTATCAGTAGCCTTCCCTTTCCCTTTGTCCTTCTCATTGACGATGAGAGGTATGTCAGAAGGCCTGGATCCTCCCTTCCATGGAACACTTTGGATGCTGACGACCAAGCGAGCAGGGATTCCAAGGGCGCGACAAAGTGCAGTGAAGAGCTGTGCACTTGTATCCCTGCACCCTGAACGGTTCAATGCGTGCTTCATCAAACTCTTTGGACTCTTTATTGGCTCAACGTCGTCGTCCATAACGTCTTGAAGGGTTTCTTCATCCATTAGCCCACTTGGATTAGCTTCATCCTTGCGATGAAGGCAGCGACGTTCTAACTCATACTGGATTTCGTCAAATGTCCTGTTGCGTATGTGGGCGCCAGGTAGGACTTCGAAATACTCTTGCGCCCACCACTCCACTAAGTTTACCACTGCACGCTGAAACATGCGTGCTCTCAGAAGCTGATCGGGCACGCGAGACTTGTGTATGGAGGAGAACCCGTTCTGAATGTCTATAGGTGTAAGAGATAACAGCCTAGCCTAGGGACCAAGTCAACAAGCTTTTGCTCGATCAAGTTTAGATGGACGTACATGAAGAAGCGGATCATTGAGCCAATGGTTCCGAACGTAGGCATTGGAAATCAATGCGACTGTATGAATCTTGTGGCAGTCAATCCGTAGAAGCCTTTCTGCATATGATATCCCTTTCTTCCTGTGGCAGATGAGCCTTAGCTTTTACTGTAAAATTCATCACCAACTTATTGTTCTTCTGCGTCTTGGGCTGCGCTTCAAGGGTAATTTCAAGGGGCACTTCTGTTGCCGGGCCCGGATCTTCCAAGGCATTTACTTGCACTTCCTCCCAGTCGAGCTCATCATCGGTATCTTCTTCATTGAAAGTGAAATCTTCAACTCCTGATGACATTAAAGGAATGGAGGGGTTACCAGATGGTGGTACTAATACAAGGTTGGTCAAAAACGAAATGACTCAAAAAGCAATGACAAATATTGGAGACGTCACAAGAACGGTTTCGTCACGTCACCTGACAGCACCGTCACTCTGGAATTAAAGGTGCGACGCGGTACGTGTATCAGCGCTCTATTGGCTTTGGTCCAGTCGTAGATAATGCATAGTAAAATAAGCCTCCATTTCTGACAGCCGTAAACATTGGATACTTGAAAAATCTTGGAAACAAAGTGCTAGGGTTATACCTGTTTAATCACACCTCCCCAACTCATGATCACGTGGAGCCATCACGTCTAAATTCCCACGAACGCGTCGCGATGTGTCGCGTCAGTAATTTACGGGTTCAACCACTGCCATCAACCATCAAGACTTGATCTTCGATGACTATTGGAGGCACCAGTGAACATGACCTGGACACAAAGGTATATCAAGTTCATGATGAATATCCAAACCTGCCCTGTACTGCGCCTCAATCACGACAGCTTCAAGTTGCAATGAAAACCCGACGAGTATTAACAGGAGAGGATATGGAACGGTGCAGGCAGTGAGTGTGAAGTATTGTAATAGCTCGGACTCCATATTCAGTGACTTCATCAGAATTCTCACCCAAAGTAAGGAGCCCTCGTAACAACATTATTAGTTGAGTCCAAGTGACACAGTAACCCCTGCAGCTTTTGGATACTCGGAATATAAAGGGAAGCAAAAGGACATTGTCGAAGCTGCATATGGAGGTGAGTAAATGTGAATCATATATTATCAAGCATTGATCGATAGCAGGTGCCGATGTACTTGTTGTCGCACCGACGGGAATGGGGAAAGTGAGTTGCGCATCGAACAATGTTTGGTTCCCCTTTAACAAGATGCAGAGTTTATGTTTTCAAATACCAGCCATTGCAGACAAAGTACTTAAGTCGTTATAATTCCCATGCGGTGATGACTTATTCCTGTCCTCTCTCGCAGCGCGGGTTGTCGGTCGTCATCTCACCCCTTCTATGTGAGTCTTCAGTCAAAAAGCTATAAACAACCAAGAATAACATACCTGCCCAAAATGCACAGCCCTCATGCAAAATCGTCAGTCCATAATATGGAAGAAATACACTTTGCTGACTCTGTTTAGAAATTGATAACTTGCGCAAAAAGAATATCCGAGTTGCATCATTGTCTTCTCAGCTGAACTATGGCGAAAGGCAGCATGTAAGCCCAACCAATGCCTTGAGGTTTTTATCGCTTCGACTTAATCGTTTTTCACTAGGTCATAAACGAACTCAAACTCTACGACACGCCGATTAAACTACTTTATGGTGCGACTGTTAACCTGGCACTCTTGTTCGTATCCAAAGCTTAACTCTATAATAGTGACACCCGAAGGGTTGGAGAACAGTGAACAAATTCAACAAGCACTTCAAATGGTACATGATAATCATAACCTCAACCGGCTTGTGATTGATGAGGTATGGTGCTGTCCTTATGCCTTGCATACCGTTGAGAGCCCTGATCATGAATTAACACTGATCTCCAACAAATGGAACAGGCACATTGCATTTCTGTAAGACGTTCAGACATCTCCCCCTATCATGCCTCCTATAACTGACTATTGTAGGAATGGGGACACGACTTTAGGGGTGATTATCGGAGACTGGGAACTTTCAGACAACGCTTTCCAGACGTTCCTATCATGGCACTGACCGCAACTGCTACCTCTACGTTCGGATTTCCTTTGATGGTCTCTATATTCACGTCTCACCTATCCACAGGGTTCAACGAGATATCATAAACATCCTCAGAATGAATACTAACCATCTGTATCAAGCACTCCACCCTTTTAATAGGCCCAATCTCTTCTACGAGGTCATTCTACTCTCCAATTAATTGTACGATCATCGCCGTCTGATACCCCTTGCCCTTCAGGTTCGTTATTTGGCAAATCCAGACGCATATACCCAGATGTCGGATATCTACGATTTCATATCCACACTTCATACCCGGAGGGGAAAGCCTTCGTCAGGCGTCATTTATTGCAGAGCGCGTAAAACCTGCGATGCTTTGTCATCTTACCTTCAAGCTCGAGGTATCAATTGCAAACCATATCACAAAGGGGTCGAGTAAGCTGTTTCTGATAATCTTATATATTTTTGTGTGCTCATTATACCTGTATACAGGAACGAAGAGTTGAAAAAGACTCTAAAAGGATGGACGAATGGTACTTCTAATGACTCGAAAGGCGTGGACGTGGTGAGTGTGCATTTAGCAGTGCCTGTAACACTTTGGTGAAGCTATTGACTGAAAATTTGAAGGTCGTCGCCACCATTGCATTTGGTCTAGGAATCGATAAAGGGGATGTGCGATACATCATCCATTATGATCTTCCAAAGAGCTTTGAAGGTAGCGTCAAAATCATTTCCTGCCGACTTGTCTCTCATGTCGTGGTCTGCAGGATATTATCAAGAAACAGGACGCGCAGGACGCGACGGAAATGTAAGCGTCTTCAACAGCTCCGAGTACTCGACATTTCTCACCATTAACACTCATTAGCCAGCCAAATGTGTCTTGTACTACTGTGAGGGAACCTTTTCCATTCAAATATCAATCTACCCTCAACCTAGTATGAACCTCCTTTAGCCCGGGAAGATACCATTAGAGTGAAGAGGCTCATTCACGCGCCATTGCCTGGTGATGCAAGCATGTCCTTCCCTGATGAAGATATGGGCCCATCACCAACACAACAAGCAGCGGGAAGCCTGGACGCAGTGAGTTGACGAATCAATATTGTCATCATTGCACCGCGAGCTAAAACAGCTGAATTTCTTTCCTTGATCTAGCTCATTCAATTTGCGGAGAGCTCCAAGTTATGTCGACATGTGGTACGCGCATTTCGGCTCAACAAACGTCTTCCTTCCTAACAACTTAAATATAGTCGATCTGTCGCTACTTTGGAGAACCCATTGATGACACCAACGAAGAATTAGTGAAGATTTATTGCGACAAGATGTGTGATGTAAGTCTTTTCACCTTCAGGATTCCTAGTGCTCAGTCTCAGTTGCGTAACAGGTCTGCAAATATCCACAGAAGGTCAAGCTGAAGATAGCCAACCTCTCCTCAATGGAAGATGCTATACAAAACGTCCCTTTATATTCCAATCCTACGACACCGGCAGTCAATTCAGCACAGCGAGAAAAAGCTGGACAGTGGTCCGACCGATCAAAGTCCTCTGGCGCCCAGAAAAGATCAGTGAACAACGACTACAGCACCGCTCCTCCTGCCAAGAAAGCCAAACCTGCACTGGCTCCGGCGTTGGGTAAGCATTTTGTGTTTTTTTTTTTTTTTTATTTCGAACAGCCTCCGTTTACAATCCTGATAGTGACCAAACCCTTTACGTCTGTCTATTCGCTGTCCAAACCTTTCAAGCCACCTTCGTTTGTAGGACCCGGAGGCTTTGGTAGTTCAAGAGCCCCAAGTATGAGATCAGTTTCAGCACCAGTTGCGGTCAAAACGGCAGCATCCCATGCCGACCAAGAATCAAAGCTGATGCCCCCACCCGAAGCTATACCAGTCATGAAGAAAAGCCCAGCCCCGTCCATTCAGAGTAGAGATAAGGGAAAAGCCAGGCAGGAGGAACGAGCAGGTTCGTAATACTATGACTTTTGTCATTGATCATGAAGCGCTCATAGATTTTCAGCGTCTCCTGATCTCGTTGAACTTCCAGAAATTGACTTATCATGGGAATGCGATCATTCAGGCAAAGCGACGGTTTGCCTATTTTTCTTTCGTTTGACGTTATTATTGGCTAAAAATCGTGGTTTTATAGGATGTCCAACGACGGGAAATGTTTGATTCATTGCGACGGAGCTTTCATAGAACGCTTACCCAACCACCCAACGCAGACGAGTATTGGGAGCAACTGTCGGCTTCAGTGGTTTCTTCCAATAGAAGGTAAGCAGTTTTTCTGCACTTGCAAGCCATCATAAAATCAATGTTCATGTATTTTCAGAAACAAAGTCATTTTCAAAGTCTCCCGTTCATTGGAGGTTGATATTCTCCGCATGTGTAGCACATATGAAGGGTACAAAAGTCGAATCGAAAGCACAAAGGAGACCATCGAAGCTCTCACTCAACTGAACCTTTGGGACAAAGATAAAAGTGATTTTGACGACTCCCAGGAAATTATTCAAACTCTACGGCAGCATTCTATGTCGGAGAAGAGGAAATGACGCTCTCGAAATGGGTCCATCAGACAGCTATCCAACTAGGTATAATTCAACATCGATCAAGGACTTGTACTATATTACAATTTCTACACATGGGTATTCACAGCGATAGTCTAATATTACAAATTTACAGCCTTTCTCCCAACATCATCCCAGATAACCTCGACATCTATACAGTTATATTCCAGATTCTCACTCCCTCTTCGTCGCGTTCCATCATATCTAACAATTTAGGGCGACCAACACTCCTCCGCATGCTGAATATCGCAGAGGTACCCGCAAATGTTTTGCCTGTAATCGCAAAAATGGTCAGCCGCAAAGCCCAAGATCCAACACTAATCGCGCACCATTCTCCTCTCCAGTCCTATTACACACCACGACGACGACTTCTGGGTCATCAGCAGGACTGCTTTCCTGCGGTGATGGCGTTTCTTCCTGATCATCAGATCCATTGTTCGATGAATTTTCTGGATCTTCCCTCTCCTTTCCGTCGCTCCACAGGGGCCTCATCCTGCTCGCCCAATAATTCAAAGTGCTCCAGTCGTGTTCGACATCTTCATCCTTCTTCGAGTCCAGCCAAGCATTTAAGAGTATCAGCACGTTGGTTTTATTCTCCAATGCATGAGAAGACAATTCGAATGGACCCTTTAAGACAGACCAGATGGAGCTTTGGGGATTGAGGTCATTACATATTCCCAAAGTGATAGTGCGAAGCGGTGGTGGGAGGGAAAGTGTTTTGAAACCAGTACCTGGGATATGATGAACACAAGTGTATGGTTTAACAGTGGAAGGTGCTTCATACCTGCTTTAGCCCAGCTAAGGTCTGTGACAAACAGGTTAGTCTTACGGTAGTTGCATATTAGCTCGCCTTCTGGGTTATAAAGCACTGCGCTATTAGCCCCGACTTGTTCGCGCAATACAGAGTTGTTGGGCTTTTTCTCGACTTCAGATATCGATGGTAATGTGATGACTTCAGGTTCGAGCCCTTTGATTTCTTCTTCAGAGAGCTTTTCTGGATAACCAGCTGTCACATAACACCCCAGGTTCTTTGCCAGTTCTGCGCAGAATTGAGACGTGGGACCTGTTGTTGGATGTTCTAAGTGTGGTGATATTGCCGACGCGTTTTCGAAGACGTAGCCTAGAAATATACAATGCCTTCAGTACTACTACTCGTGAGATATATCTAAAACGATGTTTATACTTTCCTGTGAACGCCATTTCGGGGAAACATAGCACATCCACTGATCCCCGCTGAATTCTATGATGGTCGAAGGTATTGTTCAATGATCATGAAATGATTGGCCAGGGAGGTGACTGGTACTACCTTTTACACAGATCCCTCGCTTTCGCAATGTTACTCTGAACATGTCCAATCTGTTGTACAAGATAGTATGTGGGGTGATGGATTCATAACGCGACCTGGTGTGGGGTCAATATGAAGCTTACTCGAGGAGCAAATTGAACCACCCCAATCCGAAGGTTCAGAGGTTGTCGTATAGATGGCATTATAATTATACTGTGGTATGTGATTATGTCGAGTGAGTTTAAAATCAGGACTGAGCACCTGAGGGTAAGTGTCAATGGTCGTGGTTCAAGTTCTGAATGGACATCAGTGCTTGACTGTTACGGTGTTACCCCAGATCAAGGCTTATCTTATCTTATCTCGTTGGTTCACTCTCATATTGAAGGTTATGCCGCATGCGGCACTGTCCTCGAACTCTGGCGGTGCTCCGAGAGCGCTAAATTGTAGTAAAAGCTGTGAAGAAGAATCGGCGAATTTAGCAGAAGCAATGCAACCAGTCGGCTAAAAAAGAATTTATCCAGCAAGCGTTTCAAACTCAAACTCAACCAAGACATCTGCAAGTCCTGACGGTCAACAGAAACACCGGATATCTTCCATTCGCTATCTCTGAGAAAACCAGTGTTTGTTCAGTATTGCACCCTTTGTTCAGTTCTGGACCTCCTGGTACTAGTCTTGATCTCCTGCGAAATCCATAACCAGATAAGATAAGATCATAATTACCCACAGTTCACCTCCATCATGGACGTGCAAACAACGCAGCCTCCTGCGTGCTGTGTGTCAACATCACACTGTGCCACAGCCCACAGCTCCATTCATATTAAACCCTCTTTGGAAGCTCAGTCAGCTTCACAACACTTTACCACCCACGAAAAAACACAGTATTCTTCTTCTTCACCAACATGGGAAACAGCTCATCCAAGTCTAAGCAACCAGAACAAACCCGAGCTGCACCAGCTGCACCAGCTGCGGCACCGGTGCAAGCACACGGTGGAGGTAAGGATTCCTAAAGAAAGTAATCAACTATCACCGTTACTCACTGGTAACCTACCTTGTCATAGACAATGTTGTCCAGCTGGCAGAGGTTATTCTTAACTGCTGACTCTACTTGAGCTTGACTGACCATTCCTTCGGGTCATAGGGTGTCACGATGCAGACTCTCAGTCCAGGCGATGGAGTGAACTTCCCCAAGGCAGGAGGTGAGCCATGCTCTCATCAATGGTGTACAGAAATCGAACGAGCTTACTAACTTTTCAATTAACCTTTCCGCGTAGACAATGTCAGAATTCATTATGTCGGCACCCTCCTTGATGGATCCAAGTTCGACTCTAGTAGGGATAGGTGAGCAGGGCCTCGCCCCAGACATATCTGGGCCAATGCTGAGTAACCAAATCCATTGTAGGAATCGACCATTCGAGACAAAGATTGGAATGGGCAAGGTCATCAAGGGTTGGGATATCGGTGGGTTTCAATAGACTTCGCGTGTCGTCCCTGTGCCGTTTGACTAATATTCCTCCATTCCAGGTGTCCCGCAGCTCTCCATTGGTCAAAAGGCCATTTTAACCATTGCTTCGGATAAGGCAGGTCATAAAAAGTCGCCTTTTCCTCTGTATATTGACGCTCGTTATAGGCATACGGAGCGAAGGGTTACCCACCTATCATCCCTCCCAATTCGACTTTACAGTTCGAAGTTGAGTTGTTGAGCATCAATTGAAGGGAGCTTTGAAGATAAGATTAGATGATCTGTATGTAGCACGTGTACATATAACAAATGTCAACAGACCGGAATCAATACTCCACATTTCCCCTTTACCTTGCTCCTCCAGACGATATAAGCCAGACCTCTCAGATATCCCAAAGTTGAAGTGAGACTGAATCCACATCGGCATTCAACATGGGTAACTCGGCGTCGAACGCGAACCCAAACCGCGCCAACCCCAACAACCTGGCAAGGCCAGACAATCATCGCACAAATTCGACCTCGCCGACCCCTGGAAATCCACATCGATCGCTACGCACAAAGAAGAAATCATTAGAGCTCCCCGATCTCGCCTCATTATCACTTACACCAGCAGTCAACAGTAGGGAACGCGATCGCGGGCGGCAAGTGACCAAGTCGCAGGCGATAGCTATCCCTACTGCCCCACAATCCCCATTCAACCATTACCAGACCGCACAGATGCAACCTGGCACTGTGCGGAATAATCGACACCTGCCTAGCACTTCGGACTTGTATGTAGAGCCATCAACGCACCAGCCATACCCGCCCGCGAGGGCGGGGGCTCCTAGCGCACCCAGGGGTAGGCAGCAGCCTATCTCGAACGCGAGACACCAGCAGCAGGTTAGCCGGTATCAGGAGGCATATACTGCGTCGCAACAACCCCTTGCTATGCCTCCTTCTCTCGCTGGGAAGCCGCAGTTTGTTAGGGAAGTCGTTCAGTCGAGTATTCCAATCGCGCTGGGCAAGGCAATGCTTCCTGAGGGGATGGATGAGGATACTAAGGCATTGTTGCTGGGCCCTGAAAAGGAAGACGTATTGTCGGAACCTGTCCCTGTTACGATCTATTGGAGAGGCGGTGGTAGGGATGTTGTGCTTGCCAGAGCTGGTGACGATGACTGGAAGGGTCGGCAGCCTATGGACCGGGAGTGCGTTCTTTGTTCCATTTTTGCTTATTCTACACCGGATCTCATTGATCTCTTCCTTGATTTTTAGATCGCCTACATCCAGTGTTTGGAGCACAACTGTCTATCTGCGTCCTGGAACCCACCACGTTCGCTTCCTTGTCGATGGGTCCTGGCGTGTAGCGGAGGACCTCCCGACAGCGGTTGATGACCAAGGCTCACTCGCGAACTACGTGGCTGTACCTCTTACATTTGGAAGTGCTTCTTCAACCTCTGGTCCTCTACAGGCTCCTCCACCTGTGCAAAGGAAGACGAAGATCCCTGGGCAAAGCTTTTGGTCTGCGGATTCTGCGGATGGGGAGAACGACGCGAAGCCTGATCCACGACCTATTGCCCATGGACATGCTCCTTCACAAGCCTACACACAAGCGAAATGGACAAGTGAACTTCCTCCTGAACTGATCGAAGCTGCTGCAGAAGAAGAAGCGTATCTGGCTGCATCTGCAGGCCAGTTTGAGCAGGCAACTGGAAATATGAGAGTAACGGGCTTTGTGCCCGCTCCCAATATTCCGCCTGCACCCAGCCTGCCTCGTCATCTTGATAAGCTGATCTTGAACACCAAGATTACGGAGAGGCCAGGTTTGCACAACGGAACGTCGTCACCGGGTGCCAGTACTTCAGGCAGTGCTGTGGGCAGCGGGCAGGGTGGCAGAAAGGAGAGAAAGGAGAGAGATAAAGAACGCGAGCGGGAAAGAGATAGACAGAGAGCGAGGAGACCTAACATTCCTCCTCCACCACCACCAAGTGAGATCGGTGGTGATGAAGATGATCGCGCCCCACCGCCGTCCCCAGGTCTGCCAACACAACCCGAGGAGACACCCACCAGCAGCACAACGACAAGTACGGCAACGCCCACACCTCACGCATCGGTACCTGCCACGCCAACTGCACCTTTATCGCCGACACAGACCCCACCGCAATGGCAAACACCTACAGCCTCGTCATCAAATCCATCTGTCTCTGTTCTGAACTCGACATCGCCCACTATTATGGGCACTTCCTCTCTTCCATCTGCTTCGATAAGCACTCCAACCATCCCTAGCGACAGAATTATGCCTTCAGCTTCACGAATTATCACGATTGACACTGCTAACATGCCTGCCCACACTGATGACGCCAGCGTGCTCCCTGTCCCAAGCCACGTCGTTTTGCACCACTTGAGTACCAGTGCTATCAAGAATGGCGTGCTTGCTGTTGGCAATACGACAAGATACAGAGAGAAGGTACTTTTTTTTTCTGCATATATGCGGGTAATTATTTGATTTGCTGATCATTATCTTCTTTGTTGCTTCCAGTACTTGACAACCATTTATTACAAGCCAACATGAGCGCCCACTGCTGGTGCAGAGTGGTAGCATTCTGGACTAATTGTATGCCCAGCGTCGTTGCAGTGGCGGTGGTGGTAGGAAGAGAGGAGAGGAGGGGAGGATTGGCGCTTTACAATACGAGCGCTAACGAATGCGAGCACGTGGACTGAAGGACTGGTGCCTGGGTGTCGGCCTGGCGCTGTTTTACACTTCCACGCTCGCGTTCATCGTTCCTTGTTATTTGTACGCTTCTATCATTTCGCTTGTGTTTTCGTTTGGAGTTGTTGTAGCGTTAGACCTTGTAGCTGTTGATTTTTTGTTGTTGCTGTTCGAATTGTTACCCCATGCCCCATATCTCACTTTCATGTTAAAAACTTTCTATTCAAGTAATCCTGAACTCATCGTCCACTCACGCCTAATCAAACCATTTAGACAGTACCGAATTCAAAAATGTTCTTTGTAATGCCCTTTTAGCTGATTTGTTTTCAAAATCGTTCTACTAGTAGAGGCGGACTTGACTTTTTATCTGCTGGAATTCCATCGATTTCCATCTCCATCATCGAAGGACGTTTGGTGGAAAAAGCAAGAAGTCAATCCCAATTTGGCAATTTCTTCCGTATTTGGGAGGGCAACCCCTATTGGTAATGGGACAGTAACCAGTCCTCGACCTCGATGTAACACTGAAGAAGTCATACGATTTATTTGACAGTTTATTCATTCATGGAGCAACTGTCATCTAATCGTCTCTACAGACAATCGCTGGGCAATTTGAATCTAACGCTCTGTACGCAAAAGGAGCGGGATATAGCACGTGGTCAAGGCACTGCCACTGCCACAACCAAGTTGCAAGGGTTGTCACTAACACAAAACCACCACGACGCCCCTCATGTCCAACGTGACAGCTTCTTTCGCTGGACTGACCTTGACTCCAGCTGAGAAAAATGTCGGTCTTGTATCTGGCAATATCATATTTGCAAAAACCCCACTGGAGCTTATCCGAGAAATCATGGAACACATCATTGCCCCTCGTCTGCCCTTGCCATTCACGCATCGGCCTCTAGTACACCCTGCTGGTCATCCCCGTTCAAAGGTTTTATCTCTACTCAAAGTCTGCAAAACCTGGTATATCGCAGGTCTTCCCCTCTTGTATCGTGATCTCCTCATTACAAGGTGCAGCCAGCTAGAACGACTTCTGGTTACTCTACAAAAACCAGAAAACTCCAATCTGCCTTGCTGGGTTGAATCAATAGAGATTCGTGACGTGCTACCGCAAGAAATCCAATCTGAAATATTTCAAGACAGAATTCGACAACTACTCCAAATTTGTCCCAATTTGACGACATACGCTTATCAGGAGTCGTTTCGACATTCCAACATCTTGCTTTATTCCCCATCGTATCCTTCGCTTATCCCACCAATCACGCACCTGCACCTGCAATGGGTCCTCTTACCCTCAGAATTAGCTTGTGCTTTGCGAGAATTAGAAGGAACATTGCAATCCCTTCATATATCCTTCGCTTATGACATAAAATTCAAACAGTGGCCCGCAATGGATTTCTCTTTCCCTAATCTACATACACTTTCAATACCCCAGACTTCAACTTCCTTGGGGATCTGCACTAGCTGGCATATGCCCAACCTGGCGAGACTTTTTTTATTCATTGAAGGTTTAAACGCTGCGCCTTTTCAGGCTCGAGTTCTGGTGTCTGATAGATTTGATGATTGGGGGTGGGGCATTGAAAACGTGACAGGAACAACTTTTTTTAAGAAGTTTGGCTCCACGTTGAAAGTTCTAGACATCTACCGCAACGACTATACGAGGGGACCTGGATGCGACAGTGCAGTGGGCTCTCGGTTCCTCGTCCACACTCCGAGACTAGAGCATCTGATTTTGCACGTTCAACGTGATGCAAGGCAAGAATTTCCGTTTAACTTTCAAGACTTCCGACATTCCAATGTCAAGTATGTCGACGTTTGGGCTGAGGACCAGATTTCTGTGGCATTGCAGGAAACACTCGCCTTGGGTTGCTTTCCACTTCCCGCCGAAATGGAGGGAAGCACCCGGGTGGGCAATCATGTAAATCCATCATTCCCTTTTCCTGCAGTCAGAGGGTTTCGCATTTTCCCAAAAACGTTGGCTCATTGGAACCATCTACCGGTTATCATTCCGCCATCCCACTCTCCTCTCCCACAAATCATGAGCTTCGCACCAGCCCGTGATATTGTCAGTGGAATAGATTGGGCGGTCGTTGGGGAGCACTCGGACTATAAAACTGGTTATGACATACCAGCATTTGATGCAGAAGGGATCGAGGCTATCGCCACTGGCATGATGGATACAGAAGAGGAGGACTCCGATGGCTCAGACAGATCTACTTCAGTGCAGCTTTATTATCATGCACCAGATGATAAAAGTGATGGTTCATTCGAGATGACTGAAGAGGATGATTACTCGGATGGTAGTGTTGATAGTGACATAGATGCTGAAATCCTCGACAGTGAGTTACAGGATTTGATTGTAGAAAAAGATAGCTATGTAGAAAGACTCGCAGCCGAGATTTCAGATATAACGTCCCTGGTCTAAATCCAGATGTATATATATTTCAGAGATTATATATATGGATACCATGCGATTTGAGATTAAATACCGACATAAGCTGGTATGAAGAGCCAGAGGGAAGAATGTGGAGGATTGGCGCCTCCCAGCAAGAGCGCTAAGAATGCGAGTATCGACCTGGCGGCGTGTAGCGCTAGATGTAGTACCCCTATTTTTCATATGACACATTCTCTGGCAACAGTCCTAGCCCATAAAATATTCATGACATATTTATAGATGCAGGAAGTCAATCAATGTACCGCTACAACGAAATAAGTTACTGGGCATGGTACGTGGGCCATTTACAACCTCTTCTGGTCATCCCCGTTCCGAGTCAAAGGTTTAGCAGGGTTTAGCCCTCCTAAAAGTTTGCAAAATATGGTACCTCGCAGGTCATTCCCCCTTATATCGCGATCTACTCATTACCATATGCAGCCAGCTCGATCGCGAGCGACTACTGGCATGTCAACAACATGCAGAAAACTCCGGTATGTCACGGTCAATAGAGATTCGTGATATCGATGTGCTGCCGCAAGATATGCAATCCGACGTGTTTCGCGACGGATTCAAAAAATACTCCAAATTTGCCCCAACTTGACAACGTACGCTTGATAGGCCTCAGGAGTTGTTTCGACATTTTGATTTCTTGCCAGTGCGTTTACATACCAAGAAACGCTTGCTCTGGGTCGCTTCCCGCTTGCCCCACAAGTGGAATGAGGTGGTCAGTTCTCGAAGCTGACTTGGGCGACGTTACCAGACAAAAGCAAGGCGGCAGGCGATTTGGAACTATGACATCTTCGGAGTCAGCTGGCTTTTAGACAGACCGCAGAACGTTCTTGCCTTAGAACCAATACTGATATTGTTCTCCGTTGGATACAATTTGATTAGCTTGAAAGAAAGCAGTAGCCCATCTGAATACGGTCATGTACTCGTATGTGCGCTTTACATTTAAAACTGAATCAGAAGTTTAAATTCATCCGTCCAATAGTGCCCCAGCCTCTTTGAAGGCTTTATACAAGCCGTGCTGGTCACCAACAGCGTAAGTGAGAGTCATTCTTTCGAAGAGACCTGGTCCAGTGCCATCTTCTAACTCGAGCTAGTCAATGGAGAATATGTTAGTACTGGTGGCTAGATGAAGACCAACTCGTGGGTTACTTACCAGAGAAATCACGTCTTCCAGAAGATGGGCTTGGCCGACCATCATGCCAGCATTGCCTGTTTCGTAGTTGGCATTGACGACGTGTACATGAAAGTGATCTGTCGAAGAGAATTAATATGGTTCGGGTAGTGTTATGAAGAATAAATTGGTTACAGTAGCTTGGTTGATAATGGATAAATAAACGAAGTGATCCAGGTCCTAAATCCCATTTGTTTTTAACGATCGAATAGGACTCCTTGCGTATCGATTTGAGCAAACCGACGTGTTCCTTTCGAAGGTCCCTGATACTACGAATTGAGCGGTCCTGTGCGATTACCGTAAGGTACAGAGATGATACGGTCTTTAGATCCCATTTCATGTCTGGTAGGATCACGAACTGATCTGATGAGTAAAGTATCTTGTTTTGTTCTGACAATCCTGTCAGTATGTTTTCGACCCTAGGACGAGCAACGAGTGAATATATGAAGATACAAAGAAAATAGGGGCGCGGTACCACTGAGTTCGCGATGGGGGGAATGCTTGGATATAGGGCTTCACAACTTGTTCGTAGAGCTCTGGGGTTTCCGAGATCATAACGATTTCCTGCCTAGTATACTGAAAGAAGGAGTCAGAGTTTGTGAAAAGGGTCGAGAACTAGACCTTACTTTTCGAATATGGACCTCCGTAGCTGGGCAGATCACGTTGATCTTGACATCCCGCTCTCGATCCTCGCCGAGCCAAGCAAACATCCATGTGTACTGAAAACGTAAGTAAATCCTCGGTCAGCGAATGTATATGCACCTACTATGTCAGTGCTTTCCTCCAACACTGCCCTCTTAATCATACCATTTTCTCCGAAAAGCCGCACAGCGTCCGACGCATTGAGTGCTGTCTTCTCGATACGAACGATGGCTGTGATTTGATTTTGGCCTCGTGCATCAGGGAATGAGCCTAACAGCGTTAATGAGTGGGTTGCGGGATCTTCGTTGATTATCTTTTCAAATGTAAACCCATTGAGTTGCTCGAGACTCTTAGGACTGGCAGGGTGCGACATGGTTTCCTTGGTTGATTAGGGGGCAGATGGTGGCAATCAGCAATCAGGCGCCGAAGATTTTGGGGACCAGGATATTTTAAAGATCTCCCACGGGCGCGTCGGATTACTAATTAAGTATCGATTTAATGCCCCTGTCTGTCTGGTTTGCGTTGCATGGGGCCATTATTCGCAATAGCTTTGACGATGTATATGTGAATGATTGGTCTCTTCGGAACTGTTAGGAAATGCAAGAACCCTGTGATTACTGCCAACGGAAATATTGCTTCCTGTGAGTTTTGCAAACTTAATGATGCGAGAGTTGCGCGTAATTGAATACGCGTTACTAGTAGGCCAAGGCTTGAGGCTGAGTATCTAGCTTTTTTACACTGCAATGATTGCATGCCTACTCCACATGTTTGAACATGAGAAAAGCTTAGCAAGGAATCACTTATCCTCAAAAGGTGATGGCTGCTCTGACATGCGCCTTGATATACTTTCTTTTCCATCAGAAAAATAATAAACGTCATTTGTAAATAACAAATTGAACGGAGATGCTCGTATGTTCTACTTCTGACGATGACAGAAGGACATCTAACAAATCAACTTCAGCGGAGCTTTAAATACAGCTGCGGGTTCCCACTAGTTTGGGCCATAATCGTTTTAATGAGATGTAGGCAGTGCTTGCAAGTACACGTTTTGACTCGGAAACTACATATTAGGCGCTTGATAAGTACCTACATGTGGTTAACGCCGGAGCGGTGACTGTGCACGTGTAATCAAGGATCAGAAGTTTCCAAAGTCTGACAGATGAAAGGGAACGTGTAACCCTCCACCGCCTTTGCACACACTGCCCAAGGTCACCATTCTGGGATATATGGATCATTGTGGGCTTGCCATAAAACACGCATTTCATTTCCGAGGTGTGCGGCATCATGTCAGGCTCGAGCTCTGTGTAAGGTGGGAAAGAGGATCATCGCAAGGCTTCGTAAGAGCCATTTATAAATAACGTACATTTCGACTCGTTGAAAATCATTCTTCATTCGCTCGCATATATCATTATGATGGCATCTTACACCCCATATCCTGCTACTTCAGCATTGAACGTCTACCATCAACAGTCTGCCTCTTCTTCTTCAAATGCAGCATTTGAACTTGATCCACTTGTGTTGAGGCGCGGAGAGACAAAAATTCGCGCAATTTGTGAAATTGAGGACGACGTGGAAATTCGCTTGGAGAATTATCCCGAAATCAATGTCGAGAAACCCCCTGTATCCCGCCTGTTGCTAATAGCAATTTGGCAATCCCCACATAAAAGACTAAGATTACGGGAAATATATGAGGCAATAGAAGCAAGGTACCCTGATCTATCGCAAAAACAGCCGTGGAAGGCAAGTGTGGAAAACGTTGCTCTCGGGAAATCTATCGAGAAACTAACCTTCCAAAAGGCCACGATAAGGCACACCTTATGGAAAAAGGTGGGATTTACCAAGCTGCTACCTCCTGGTGCGACAGGAAGCGGCTATGGCGGTCCATGGACGTTTGCATTGATGAGGGATGAGGATGTTCCGGGCCCGCTAAAGGATCGTCCTCGACGAGCCCTCAAGAACAGTCAGGCAGCCTTGCGCAAGAAATCAAAATCTCGTGGCAGTGGGATGAGGGAAATTCCGACGCCTGAACAATCTCTTCTCCAAACTGAGACTCTTCTTGGGATAGGGTGCTCAAATGCTCCAAGTCGCTTGGTCCTTCCAACCAGCACACGGCCTCCCTATCTCACACCGAGTACCAGTGAGTGGGATGTAAGCGCTAGCGGGATGTCTGTAAGTCAGAGTTACGAGCTTCTTCATCAATCCTACCTCTGCCAAGGCTACCGCACCTATCCATCGTTTCCGCCGGCGCCATATGTATACGGCTATGCGAACGACGTCAACTTTGCTCGTGAAAACCATGGCTACTCCTTGAATACGTCCTCTTATCCTTATAAGATCTAAGAGCTCCCGTTGTTAGCAGTTCATTACCTCCCGCCGTTGTCTCCTTCGCAGATTTTTACTATTTGGGTTCTCGCTATCTAAGTTGCTATCTTTTGTCGACTACAGGTCGTGCTTTCGTTTCCATACACGCATTGTCTATAATTTGCCTCTACTAGTTACTCTATATTCACGAGGCCTTGCTACCTCCTAAAAATTTACTGGTGTGCACAGGAAGCACAGGATCTTCGATCGTTGCACTGCAGATATGTTATCTGAGCCTCTTGAACCTGCATGTTTATCCCCAATTTAAGTCGTTCCCCCGCATCTCGTTTAGAAAACTGACTCTACTTAAAACAGGCACGTTGACCCTTAATTCATTTTACCTGAGAGTCCTTCGCCGCATGTTCGGAAATGTCAGGGCTGTGTGCGGGTCGTGGAGCAGGAGGCCGATGTTGTGGGAATCTCGTGGCCGTGAGACATTTATGCCACTTTCAACGGTTTCATGGCACGTGTGCGTGTTCATGAAGCCTAAGGCCGATGTAAGGCCTGTAACAGTACTAACCAGGTGGTTCAACTTCATTCAAAGTTCAAGACACATCTTTCCAGTTGATCTCCTGCAGCGACGATCATCTTTCTCTAGAAGGGAAACAAAGAAAGCTCATGAAGCCATGGCATCGGCAGCAATGATTCAGCCGCCCGAAGTTCTTCGAAATATTATAGAGCTCATACTTTTTCCTGACACGAGTTTGTCTTACACAAATCGACCTCTCATCCACATCACTGGCCATCCTCGTGCTAAAATTCTGCCTTTGGTATACCTGTGCAAAGCTTGGTATCGCGCCGCTCTGCCACTTCTTTACCGTGATATCCTTATCAACAGACTCCCCCAACTTAAAAGCCTTAACGTGACTTTGCAGAAGCCAGAGTGTGCCGGCATCAAGTTCTGGTTGGAATCGGTCGAAATTCGCGATATGTTTCCCTTCGAAATTGCTTCGAGCGCTTTCCAGGATGAAATTCAAACGTTGCTTCAGACCTGCCCAAAACTCACCAAATTCGCATATACGCATTGTTATCGGTCGCAATCTGGCTTTTACGCGCCTGTCTATCCATGGCTCAATGCGCCTCTAACGCATCTGCATCTTGAATACGTTAATTCTCAGCAGGAGTTCTTCGTTGCTCTCAAATATGCTGCACCAACCCTTCATTCACTCTATGTCTCCTTGTCGCCTCAAGCCATTGCGCAGTCTGGATCAGATAAAGATATACTAAATACCCGCCTCGACCTGCCTCAGCTACACACGCTCTCCACGCCCCAAATTCACGGCTGTCTGGTTATGATTTCGAAATGGGACATGCCTGCTCTGAGGCGGTTGCTCTTTTCCGAATATAGTGTTGAGAATACGGGCCTATTTGACGTTTTTCCGAGCTCGATGTTTGTGTTGACATGGCTTCTTCCTCATCACATAGACCTCTTTGGAACGGTTGCATCCACGGTACAAGTTCTCGAAATTTGGGACAATGGGTCAGAAGAAGAGATCAATAATTTGATCAATCGCACTCCTCAGTTGGAACATCTCATTCTCCACTCCAGGCTCGACGAGTGGACATTATCAACACCATTCTATTACCCCCAGTTGAAGTGGATTGATGTTTGGGTATACCAGTCAAAGTCTACGGAGCAAACATTGGAAATTCTCAACGAATTCTATAGCGTTCAATCCGCCTCAGCAGCCCCTCAACCTCAGGAACTTTCTTCCACGGGCACTTCGAATTCCGAGCAGACGACTCCAGCCACCATTCATAGCATTCGCATTTTTCCTAAACGTTATTATCAATGGACTCACCTTCCTCTTCTCGATCCTCCAACGTCGTCTTCCTCCACAGAGCCTCGAGTATATGAATCAAGGCATTTTGAGGAACAGTGCACCTGGCATCAATGGTTTATGGAAGATTACAGGTCCGAAGACAAGGAGGACGCTGCTTACCGTTTTAATTCAAAAGAGGAATTGAGTGATGGAAGCGGGGCTTATAGCTCGGATGGCGACCCAGCTGGTCGACATGGACGACGACTGTGAAGCTTGTGAAGCAGGTGATGATGATGATTTATTCCCACCTTTGAACCTTTCCGAATATGATGCATGGTGAGCAGTCCGGAGAATGTGTTTTTCTGCGACTCTGAGCCAGGGGGATCATAATTGTGGGCTTTCAGTGTCACTGTCCCTGTATAAAAGATGATTTCGAGGTCCATGTTGAATATTATTGGTTTTGAAGTATATTTTGAACACATTGAACAGTGACCAGCATTTGGATCGAGTATTTCATAATAAAAATTTCGACTTTTAGAATTGATTGTGGGCGCTGGCGCCACGTGCCAACATGTTATCAAAAAGCGAGGCTGACACAGCACTCAAGCTGATCTCCTTACACAACGACGACCTTCTTCCATTAGAGAAAATATTATCGGAGTACCATGGCCTCACCAGCAATGAATCAGCCACCCGAAGTCCTTCAGAAGATCATGGCGCAATTGCTTTTACCCGACAGTGCCTTGCCTTACACGAATCGACCTCTTATCCACATCACTGGCCATCCTCGTGCTAAAATTCTCCCTTTGATATACCTGTGCAAAGCTTGGTATATTGCA
Organism: Panaeolus cyanescens; assembly: GCA_002938355.1. Taxonomy (NCBI): domain Eukaryota; kingdom Fungi; phylum Basidiomycota; class Agaricomycetes; order Agaricales; genus Panaeolus; species Panaeolus cyanescens. Next base: position 5,496 of record NHTK01005930.1, on the reverse strand, counting down.
GCTGTGCCACTTCTCTATCGCGATATCCTCATCGCCAGGCTGGCCCAACTCAAAAATCTTAACATCACTTTGAAGAAGCCAGAGTGTGCCGGTCTCAAGTTTTGGCTGGAATCGATCGAAATTCGCGATATGATTCCCTCTGAAATTTCTTCGAGCGCCTTCCAAGACGAGATTCGAACCTTGCTTCAAACCTGCCCAAATCTCACCCAGTTTGCTTATACGCATTGTTTCAGGTTGAAATATGCATTTTACGCTCCTGTTTATCCATGGCTCACAGCACCAATAAAACATCTTCGTCTTGAATGCGTCACTTCGCTGCAGGAGCTGGTCGTTGCTCTCAAAGAAACATCGCCCACCCTCATATCGCTCTATATCTCCCTGTTGATCCCTTCGGATTCCAGCAGCTATCAAGCTTCTGTTCGAGATCAACTGACGATCCATTTCGATATGCCTCATCTTCATACCCTCGCCATACCCCAAACTACTATCGGCTTCTCTCTCATTTCAAAATGGAAGACTCCAAACTTGAAACGGCTGATTTTTTCCCAAGATATGATTGCAGCAAAAGTTGGATATGCACACTTTCTCACTGGAACTGGCAACCAGCCGTCTGGGGGTGGGGGTTCAAACCACCAACTTCATCCGTGGGGTCCATTCCAAGGCGTTGCATGCAAAGTAGAAGTACTCGAAGTATGGGAAAGTGGCCCAGAAACACGCTACAACGAAATAAGAAATAATCAGCCACTTTCCCGATTTGAAACATCTTATCATTCACTCCCAGTTGAATAGCTGGACATTCACCACGCCAATCTGTCACCCCAAGCTTAAATGGATCGATGTGTGGGTGCACGACTCAAATACCACGGCGGGAACTTTAGAGCTTGTCAAGAAATTCTACACCATTCAAACTGTTCCACTCGTCAATCGGAGCATGAGGTCTGCTAAATCAATCGTTCCCGAGTGGCTTGGGGCACCAGCCGATATTCGCAGCATTCGTATTTTCCCAAAACATCTTTACCAATGGAGCCACCTGCCCTACATCGACCCCCCAACCTCTGATTCCTCCTCAAAGCCTCGAGTTTATCAATCAGAGCATTTCGAGGAACCGTGGACGTGGCATCAATGGCTCATGGAAGATTACGAGTCTGAGCAGGACGACGCCGACTTCAGTTGTGACTCGGACGCGGGATTAAGTGGTGGAAGTGGGATTGATAGCTCCGATAGCGACGCAGATGAGGACGACACGGACGATGGGGAAGAAGAAGAAGGCGATGATATACTACCACCACGTCCGAGCCTTCTCGAACGTGATGATCCATCAGGAGAAAACATTTTTGTGTGATGTCGACGAATTAATTTATGATCAAGCGAAGCGTAGGGTGTGGCCCGTTGTATGGGAAGTAAACGAACTCTTTGTTCTGAGCTTCAAGTTTCGTGCTATGCGATACGTAGATATCAACGCGTGTTCATGTCTACCGCGAGTTGAATTTGTACCGTTTAATACATGTCAAATCGGAGAACAATTGTACTGTTTCACCGTAGCGCTAGCCGCCCGAGGATGAATGCGCTGTTGGTTCTTCCGCTTCCTTTTTAATTTTTTTAATATTCAAACCGTTAAGTCCTACGGGGCTTCAGGAATAATAGCAAACCTGCTATCTATTTCGCCCCTAAAAACACAAAGTTCAAACCAACGCAACAATACCTTTTGCTTCCATTTAACTGCCATATACCTCGAGCTCTCGTATTATAAGTTTGAAAAGTCATCGATTCAAGTAGCGCCTCGACCATTGCAAGGCAATCCCGTATAGCAATTAGAATGCAATGCGTTGCCTCCGCATAGACTTTAGTGGTTCTCCGCTGTCGCTGGCACTTATGGCCGGTAGGACGGCCTCTTGGCTTGTGGTTAGTCTCGCCGCATGCTTGGAAGGATGGAGGAGCACAAGAATTCAAGATAATAGCATATACTACATCAAATATAGCAGAATGAATACTAAGGTGGTCAAGAGACTCGATGTCGAATCCATTCGAAGCAACATTTCCTCGAGTCCATAAGGGAGTCCAGACTTGGTCTACCTGACGGGATGTTGTAGCGCCCGATGGTAGGTTTACTCTGGTTCTGGTTTCGGCTCCTAAAAATTAGTATAAAATCCAGTGGATTGCGAAGCTCTGCTATAGCAAGCCAGCCCCTGTATCAAATTACCAGTACCTCAAAAAACATGCGTTTCGCTGTAATGATTACCACTCTCGCTTTCGCCATAGTTGCAAGTGCTACAGGCCTCAACAATCCAGCCCAGATCCCATTCGACACCATCTCTTATACGATAACGGTTACCCCATGGCCAAGGGAAACCACTGTTCATTTACCCACCACCACTCTGCACCCTTGAGGTGCTCGATTGGCCGTAAAACCTGGATAATAGCACGGTGCGCAAATTTCGTCTAGACTAAGCCTTCAGCGCTCAGCTTCGAATGATGCACTCATGTATTTTCGTTCACAGATCTTATTACCTGGTTGCGGACTCCATAGCTTGGATTGAAAAACATGCCATTGATCAAACAAATGTATGCTTATTGGTAGCGTTGAATACACACCGATATTGTGTTATAGCAGGTACACTCGATTTTGTCGGGTTTGAGAATAGGTTCTGCGCACTTGACGCGACCGCTCCATGTATATTGCTCAATGCCAAGAGTACTGACGTCAGGTTACGCACAACACGAGATCGACGGTTGTCTCCATTCCATCGCGCGATTTGAATTAGAATTGAGGTCATAGGTCTTGAATAGGGGCAAAAGTAAAGAGGCTCGGTGACAACGGTTGTTCAGTTGTTCGAGACTGATTTTTGGGGAGCAACGTGCACTTTTGGCGATGTACGGCCGGTACTTAACCTTCTGTATTCCCCAAAAAAAGTTGGCTCTGTTGGTCCGCCAGTCCAGCTGTAAAAAGAGCGATAAAAATGAGATATAACAATGCAGGACCAAATACGATTGAAATAATATGTTTTTTCAGATGGAATGATTGTAGAATGTGGTAGAAGGATAAGATTAAGAAGCCAAAACTACGCCATCATCCGGTTCTGCCCATCTCAAATTCCCACGGTTGACCATATTTTCCTGGTGACAGCACGTTGGCCAGCAAACCAAACAATCTCTTTCTCCTTCCATCACCATCCCGTTCCGTCATAATGTCTCTTCCCCAGCCTGTTCCCCCCTCATGGAAGGTAAGTCTTGCTCAAAATCATACAAATTGAGCAAAAATCTTATAAAAATATTCCTTCATCATAACAGGACCTTGGCAAGTCCTCCAATGACTTGCTCAGCAAGGACTACCACTTCGCTGGTGCCTCTCTCGAGGTCAAGACCCAGACACCTTCCAACGTGGCCTTCAAAGTCCAGGGAACTCGTGACGCCAAGTCAAACGCCATTAACGGTGACATTGAGGGCAAGTGGACCGACAAGGCCCATGGTCTGACCCTCACCCAGACCTGGACTACCTCCAACGTTCTCCGCAACCAAATCGAGGTTGACGGCCTTGTTACCAAGGGCTTCAAGTTCGACCTTGCTACCTCCCTTGCTCCCGAAAAGGGCACCAAGACCGCTGTTCTCAACACCGTTTACAAGCAATCTGGTCTCCACAGCCGTGCTAACATTGACCTCTTCAAGGTCCGTGCCGAACCTGTTAACTCCAATTATCTGTTTTTCTAAATAACCATATTCAACAGGGCCCAACTTTCACCGCTGACACCGTTCTCGGACGTGATGGTTTCCTCCTCGGTGCTGAGGCTGCCTACAACGTCACCACCGGCAGCATCAGCCGCTACGCCGCTGCTGTTGGATACAACGCCCCTGAATACGCCATCACCCTCCACGGTCTCAACAACCTCAACACCTTCTCTGCCAGCTACTACCACCGCGTGAGCCGCGATGTTGAGGCTGGTGCTCGCGCCGTCTACGACTCCAAGAACACCCACGGCGGTATCTCTCTTGAAGTTGGCACCAAGACCTACCTTGATGCCTCTGCTTTCGTCAAGGCCAAGATCAACAACTCTGGTGTTGTTGCCCTCGGTGCGTCTTTTTGGTAATAAGAAGACGAGAATTTTGATTGATGAAATGCTGTCTCTTTATAGGTTACACCCAGGCCCTCCGCCCCGGCGTCAAGGCTTCCTTCGGTCTTGCTCTCGATACCCAGAAGCTCAATGACCCATCCCCTGTTGGTCCCGCCCACAAGGTATGTTTAAACCTCACAATATATCCTTTCAATGCATCTCACAACATAATGTTAGGTTGGCGTCCAATTCGTTTTCGACTCATGAATTGGCTATATGTACAAATTGAAAGTAGTCGTGCGATAAGGGTGGTGTTGTCGTGTGTTCTTAATTCGTTGCAGTCTACTTCGCTTCCTATTTGGTGTTTAGATTGTTACATTAATGCCCATCAAAAAAGTCTTTCGAGATTTTTCATGAATTTTAAATGACAAGTCCCTTTTCCATGGAAAGTACCAGCTGGACGAGTGCTATTTTTAGCCTAACATCCCCCAGCACGACTTTGGCTCATGGTTTTCGTCACGAAGAAGCTATGTTATGTTGAACGGTCACCGGTTGATACATTTACTCTTACAGGTTTAACGAAGCATTATGTCGAAGGTGTTGACTACTCCCATTTGCCTTCTAATGGTCCCATTTGAATCACCTGCTGATCAAGTCCATATTCCTTGTATATCTCATCGATCGATTTCTCCCGTTCCTCCCTGCCAAATTCGACCAAGGCTGCACAGAAAACGACGTCAAAAGGACAGCAAAAAATAAATATCAAGCATGTCTCACCTTTGCCCCTGCCATCTCCAAAACTGGTCTCCAAACCTTCTTCGTCCTCCCTAGCTGCAATCAGCAATAACTCACCATGGTCATAGTCTAATAGCTCTGGTGTCTCGCAACTCGCAAACCTCAACCCGTAGTCTTCACGCCCTTTCGAGTGTTCCCCGGACGCATCGTCATACCCAAACACGCTTTTCATCAATCGCTCTGGATATTGTGCAGCCTTCGAAGAAGATGAAGCACCTCCCCTAAACATAGGGCCAGTCATAGGCGCCAGCGGATTCTTGACCTGCATAACGCAGGAGCACACCGGAAGGATGCCAAACGCTTCTTGCACATCCGCAAACGCATCCGGCGCAGGATGGGTGATGACATACCCAAAGTGCGTTTCACGTCTCGATGGCACGTCCGCAACCTTGTTCACGATGGCGTATACGCCTCGTGCTGCCAGTCGTGCTTCGGCGATGGTTCGCTCTCCGCGTGTTTTAGTGGTGTAATGTTCGGCGCTGAATTTGTCGTTGAGAGATGGGAGAGTACGAGTGGATGATGGTGCATCGAGGATCGTGGCCCAGAATGTTTGTTTCGTGTTTCCAGCTCCGCGTGTGGAGTTGGGTACGGGTCCGCCGTGGGGTTCTGGTAGCTTCTTGCGCCCTATGAGGAGGCGACGGTAGGGTTGGTTTTG
>NHTK01005929.1:0-28112 GCA_002938355.1 Panaeolus cyanescens | reverse complement strand
AGCGGCTTTGGCACGCCTGCATTCAACAGCGCGCGTTCGAGCGCGTCGAGGCTGAGTGCTGTACCTGGCGCAATGGCCGTAGGCTCTCCACTCGCATCAGCATCAGGAACATCCACGCCCAATCCCAACGGTCCCACCACCATCGTCAGCGCCAAACCCAAAGCCCAACGAATGAAATCACACATGCTCTCCTTGCCCGAAAACGAGAAGCTGCCAAAGCCCTGGTTAGACAAACCTAACCCGCGCGCGACGTTTAGTTATTGGATAGTGTGGATTACGATATTCCTGGGTATTGCTGGTGGTGCTGTGCAGTGCTATTTCACTTATATCAGGGTGCCGTTGGATAAGAGACCTTTGTGTTTGAGTTTTGAGGAGACGTTTGATGATAATAATGAGGCGAGGGTGTTTGGTGAGGGAGGCACGTTTTTTAGAGAGGTGAATATGGATGGGTTTGGGTAGGTTGATTTCTTGCCTTTTTTTTGGATTTTTTTTTTCGGGTTTTTTGTGATTTTTTGCGTTTTTTGAGATTCGTTTCTTCAAATTCTACATTATCATTATCACTTCGAACATCTTCATCTTCATCATTACCTTTTTACCCACCAAGGGTGCCGTACACACGGCCCGGGAGCCGTGGCATGTTCATGCCCGTTCTCTCCCCTCACTTCCTCTTGTTCTTCCTCCTCTCTTCTCTTTCTCCTTTCTCCCCTCTGCTTTCTCCTCATGGCCATTTCACAACAACACATCCCTCTCCCTCACCTCACTGCGAATCACGCAGCGTGCTCAAGGCACGATGAGAACCCACCTGTCACTCGCCTATGCATTCTCTTGCATTTTTCTTGACTTCCGAAGCGAGGCGAGGAGAAGTGAAATGAGACGTCGTTTATTGTTAAGCGACTTCGATGGCTTGCATAACTGTCGATCAGTGGGATAGTGGGATTTAGGTGGCATGTGTGTGCTCGTGAGAGTGCACGGAGTTGGTTTTTTTTCTTTAATTTTGGTTTTTTCCGTGTCGATGAAAGAGAAGGATATCATTGGAATTTTGCGAGGGTGACATTTGCGCATTTGAGCACTCTGGCTATTCTCGATGCGTTATTCTTCATTTTTTTCAATATTCTTTCAATTATCATTTTCACAACTAAAAACTAACCCCTTCTTCTTTTTTCTATCAGAAATGGCGAATTCTCAATGACGACAACATCCACCAACAACTCGTTCATCCGCGACGGCAAGCTCTACATCGTACCAACCCTAACAGCAGACAACCTCGGCACAGACGCAGTATTCGACGGCACCATATACAACATCACCGGTTGCACATTTAACCAAACCGCCCCTGATAACGGGTTCATCATCGACTCGCTTGGTCAAAGGGTCTTTGATGAAACGAGTTATTTAAGGAGCTGTAGTGCGGTTAGTAATAGGACTGCGGGTACGGTGATTAATCCTGTGCAGAGTGCAAGGATGAGTACGAGGTATAGTGCGAGTTTGAAGTTTGGGAGGGTGGAGGTTGTGGCTAAGATGCCGAATGGGTGCGTTGGTGTTTCTCTGTTGTTATTATTATTGAGTTGCTGATGGTCTCTCCTGCTTTTTTTTCTCTCATTTTGGATTATGCCCCTATGGATATGATGTGCGGTCTGTCGGTCCCTGCATTTGATGCACCACCACCTCCAACCTGACCATCACATTGCATCATGCAAATCATAAAAACCTCCATGATCTGGGTCTGGACTTGTTATTGCTCGCAACGACGTCACCGTCACCGAACTTGACGACGACGGGATGCTGGCGTCTGTCATGATATGTGATTAACGCATGCATGATAATTCTTCTAATTTCGATGACAAAAACAGTGATTGGGTGCGTTGAATTTTTACTTTTTTCGGTGATATTGTGTCGGTCTGACTGACCACCATTATTTTAATTTTTTAATTTTTTATATCTTGATTTTAATTACTATTAGTTATGGCCTGCTATTTGGATGCTTCCAAGGGACTCTGTGTATGGCTCGTGGCCACGTAGTGGTGAGATCGACATTGTCGAATCAAGAGGGAACGGGATCCGATACACAGCTCGGTAAGTCTAAACCCATCTCACATCATAATCACCATAACCATAACCACCGCATTCATACTCATATTCACCTCCATCCCACAGCGGCTCCAACTACGTGCAAGGCGCCCTAAACTGGGGCCCCACCCCCGAACTCAACGGCGTCTCAAAGTCCTACTCATGGTGGACCGACAAGCGTCGATCCTACGCCAGCGGCTTCCACACCTACGCACTCGAATGGACCCCCGAGTTTTTGAGGATCTATGTGGACACGCGGTTGCATACCCTGTTGGATTTTCGGTTCAACAAGCCGTTTTTCCAGCGGGGTGAGTTCCCGGATACGATTTTTAATGGGAGTAGTTTGGTACCGCTTGCGAATCCGTGGATTAATGGGACGAATGCGACGCCTTTTGATCAGGGTGAGTGGGCTTTATATTATTATTATTTGAGGGTGTTGGGGGTTATGATGGCTGACGCTTATATCTGTCTGTTCTTTGAAATTATATAGAGTTTTATTTGATTTTGAATGTTGCTGTTGGAGCTACGAGTGGGTGGTTCCCTGATTTCCAGGGTGACAAGCCGTGGTTGGATCGTGCGCAGAGTCCTGCGAGGGATTTTGCGAGGAATATTGCGCAGTGGTATCCGACGTGGCCGCAAAATGTGGAGGATAGGGCTATGATTGTGTACGTCTTTTTGCTCCTTTGCCTTTCCTTTCCTTCTCTTTTCCGTGTTACATCCAGATAAACTTCCGTTCCGTTTTGTTTCTCTCGATGTTTGATATTCACTCCCATCGTACCTTTTTTCACTGAACTGAATGAATTGGTTCATTGAAATTTGAATTGATGGTTTTCGAAACCCCCCTCTTTTTTTTCTCTCTATTTCTCCATACCCCTTCTATTCGGTCGAAACACAGCTAACTCTCACCTTTATCTTTTTCTCTTCTCACATGCGATGTGTGCTTTTTGTGTTTTTCTCAACATCAACATCAACCTCAACTTGAACGTCCACTGAAAAATCAACATCAACGCCGACGCCGACGATGACGATTGTGCATTCATTCTCATCTGCGTATCTTATCTGGCCTTCAATCGTTGCTCTCGTCGATAACCCTAACATTCTACCTTTCAACGTCAATGCAATGCGACGGCGACTATAATGCTGTGGTATGACGACCTTGCCTCGCGTTGACTGACTACCCACGTCATACGTCAACCTCAAACCAACACACGCACGATAACACAATGCGCCCTTGTCGTGTCCGTACGGTGAATGGACATGGTTGTCTCACGCACGCCATACGATACGATGCGATGTGACTGCGATGCGATGCGACTGTGAACGCGCTGTCGGCGCCGCGGATGCATATGGGTAACTTTTCTCTTTTTGACCCTGTCTTTTTGTGTTGTGTCCCTGCATTGTTGTGGGCTGACTGGTGGCGGGTGTGTGTGTGTTCTTGTGGTCGTGTTGGTGGTTCTGGTGAATCTTTCTTCCTGGAACTTGGGATTCGGTGTATGTGACATTCATGGCATATGAATTCATTTCATGTGTATGATGGATGTGTGGATGGATTCGTGTTGGGATTGGTATTCATCTTGTTGGGATTCGTTGTGGGATTTGGTTTTCACTAATAGTGATTCGGTGAAGATGTGGAAGCATTGTTAATCGCTCTGCGTTTGCATTGTGGGTCAACGATGTGGACGTCGACCGACTGCTATCGCTTATGACCCTCGGACATACATGGACGGAGTCTAGTTTTTCAAGTTATTCCTATTCATAAACGTTTAAACAAACCTTTGCATACCCAACCCTCTAGTTCTTGTTCTGCTTCAACCTTACTTTGCCTTGCCCTGCCCTGCCTGGCCTTGCTTTGCTTTGCTTTTCATACACGGGTTGTTAAATTACGAACCTTTCACTTGCACTTCCGTTTTGAACCGTCAACACCCGGAACGTTGACTCCGGGATGACCGTTGAACCCTTGTCGTTCCTTTCCCTTCTTTCTTTCCTTCTTTCTTGCATTCATTCACCCTTTTTTTTCTTTTCTCTGCCCTCCCATTCATTCATCCATCCCTATCCCTATTCTTCCCGCTTGGTTTTTATCCGTCACCTTGCAACTTCCCGTTCTGAATCCTACTTTTATATACATTTTAAAAAGCCCGTTTTTTTGCTTTATGATGCCAGTGTTTTGTCTATACGGTCGTTTGTGGTATGTTGATAGTTTACTTAGTTTAGTTACTTATCGTTATTCTTGTAATCAAATTTTGTTTCTTGGATTATGTATGTCGAGGTGTGGATGATTTCGTCTTTTGTTCTTTGACTTGGGTATGTATGTTGTATGGTGGTTGTAAGGTGACTTAGATACCGGCGCTGGTTGACGCCTGATGCTTAATTCGAACGTGTTCTCAGAGGGTTTGGGAAAACGTGAACGTCGAACTTTGACTTGTGAGAGGGAGGGGAGTCGAGGTGAGGCACAACCACACCCGAGACAGCGCCCAAGGATAAGCAATTTCAATTGAGTCTGCAGCGCTCATAGCACGCCCACCAAACAACAGTATCGCACTCTATCTCGTTCCTTGAGAGGAAACTGGCCTGCTGGGAATACATGTCATGAGTTTGAATAAGACGCATGTTTTTTTTTCTCTTTGATTTTTTGAATGAAGTGATACGACATTGTGTTATCCTTATCTGTGTATGTTGTAGCTGTAACGTACCGTCTTGTTCGAAAAAAAGATGATGAATAAATGAAATAAACGTATACGGGATACGTGAGGCTGAGGTTGCCGCGTGTCATTTGTCAGTCAAAGTTCAAAATCGAAACAAGGGGGTTGGAAGTTTTGAGATACTTACTTATTACTTGTGTAGGTGTAAAGGCGTGTAAGAAATTTGACAATGACGTGCGACGCCGAAGGGGGTTGTTCGAGTGCGCGCTATTCAACGCAGATCACTATAAATGGCAGTCTGAGAAAAAAAAGGGAGGGGAGAGTCAACGAGGTTGGGATTGTATGGTGTTGTATTTTTTGGATACAATTTACTTCTTTTATCGAATGAGATGATCCTAGTGGTTTATGACAAGAGTTGCCTGATGATGATGTTTTTTTGTTGAAAAAATTTTGAGTTCAATGAATGAGCACCCTCGTAATGTTTTTGTAAACCTCCCAATTGAGTACCCCTGGTGATGATGGTTGAGAGTAAATAATAACGTGGACTTTGTATAGAAATAGTTATAACAAAGCGAACTAGAGTGCCTGAAATTTGAATAAAATGTCAGATAAATTTCTTGAAGAATTCGAACGACATGAACCCGGAATCTGGAATATACGCCGCTGCCCATGTTGCATCACAACGAGCAACGGTTTGTATTCGAACAGTAGGTATCGGAATGCTTTCGAGAAATTCCTAGAGATTCCGTTCGGAACCATAGCGCAAGTCAGTACTCTGCTATCTTCACCTGCGTACTGACGATACCGATAGCAGGGAGGGCGGGGGATGACGACCCTACTTATGACAATGCACACAAAATGCACAGAAGAGCGGCATTTCTATTCATTTGAACCCTAAGGTATACCTTCGATAGGATACCACTCTCCAGCCAGGATTTCATTACGGTCAACAAAGTCGAACAACGCAGCCCAGAGCCTACACCGGTATTCCTCCCCATATCCGAGTCGGGCAGATAACCTTATCCACCAACTGAAAACTTCAACACCCTCAAAACACACATGCACAATCTAAAAACGTATGTCTGTACCTCATAATAACCCTCTTCTAATTTAAACATTGACGTTTTGCACAGAAATCGCACACGCACTGGGATTATATTTAGGACTCATGCTTTTAATCTCTCATCCTGGGAGTCATTCGAATTCGCAGAGTCTAGGTCCCCAGCGATATCTACCGGCGATTTGAAGTTGTCTACAGCAAGATAACAACGAACGTGGCTGTATTTGCCTCCTTGTCGTGCAAATCTATTGCCTTATCTCGATACCGTCCCAAGCACTACCTAACCCTGAGAGACTTAGAGTAAGTACGAGTGACTCTAATGCCTCCCTTGTTGGGAGATCGTCCGATCATCCGATTGGTTGGAAAATGAAATTCCGACGGTTAGAAAGTTAGAATCCGAAGGTGCCGATAGCGAAGGTATGAGCGTGAGTACTATAGCAGCGATAAGGGACCCTTATGCTTATGAAGAACTGAGGTTAAGTAGGTAATAAGCAGCTTTCCTTTCAGGCATGAGCGCTCTCCGCTGGCGCCTCGATCCGTTAAAATTATTGATAGCGAGGGTGCATATTTCTGCCCACCAGGACATATGTCAGATAAGGTATTTCGAAGCGTGCTAAGGATGCTATCGACATTAATATAGGGCAATGTGTGCTCCGCCCACATCGCACGCAGCAAGATAGCAATCCGGCAGCCCATGCCATACACGAAGATGGGTAGGAAGTGGTAATGCGTTGGGCACAATTGGAGCATGCAACAGCACTAGCTGAAACTTGAAGGCATGGCGTGACGTTGAATGAAAATCTTACCACTGTCCCCGTACTGCAGTGCCAGAATGCTTGATCCACATCCATAAGGCTATCGTCGAACATTCACCCTTGAGGGTCTATCCTGGCCGAAGCACGAGAAAACATGTTACGCACGAGCTTCACGATCGAATCACGGCCAGACAAACCCTCCGAGGGGCGTGTGTATACGTTAGGGGGTTTGTGCGTGCGTGTGTTCCTCCACATGGGCGAAATACATCCGCCCGCATTGGGAGCGCCAGAGCCATTCCAGAGTGATCTCGTTCCTGTTCTCGGCAATAATTATTGTTCTCCTTGATAATTGGTAAGAACAAAACGATAAGCTTATGGTGTAAAATGAACAACGCTGTGTTGAGAAAACAAAACAAACCGATGATCTAAAAATAGATTTTGATCGAATGACCATGATCGCCTGCTTATCCTGTGTGTATTGACAGGTAAAATTGTGGACCAACGGACGGGAAACCACATTAAGAAAACGATTGAATGATATGCGATAACTCACCTGCGATGTAAATAGTTGCCTACTCTGCGTTCATCTGGATTTTGGAGAGTGACCCGTGTCACAGTGAATCCCGGCGAGAGCCCACATGCCTATCCGAAAATATGTCAAACCGAGTTTATCCAGTCACTGTGACATTGAATCCTGGATAACTCTCCAAGATCCCGCATCATCCTGACAGGATAAGTTGTATCCCATCCGGCCTCGAACTTAACCTTCCATTGAGTAGGTCCATGCCTCGATTTAGACCTGCAGCCAGCAATATACGCAGAAATAGTTCGAGTCATGTCATCTCCCTCGGCCATTCATAAAACTCAGACCTCGTGCGTGTGTTATAACAAGAAAATGCACAGAAGATAACACAGGGAAGCATGGCGAGAGCTTCACGTTTACCGCCATGTTTTCCTGGAGTTGTTTGCCAATGCTTCTACCGGCGAATTGCTCGCAAACATTCACTGTCCACCTTGTCCCCAATTGCTCTCTGTCCTGCCCAGATATTGACTCAGGGTCCGATGTGCACGCTGGGTCAGCTATGAGCAAGACGAAACTGACACCGTGATATGTATACACTCACAGGCGGCGACATAATGACAAGAGTTTGACGGATGATACCCGTTCCCATACCTTGTTCCTGCACACATCGAAGTCTTTGAACTTCTCAACGGTCGTGGGACCCTACAGGGAAAAAGCAATGTGCTGTGTTCAGCTTGCACATAGGATTGAATATAGATGATGCACATGTCATAACTTCCAATGGTCTGGATTGTTCCATATGTCTGACGTCCTGGCAGATGGAAGATGACACCGCAGTGACGCATCAAAGTGCTCTGATTGAAGTTCGCAAACTTGGTTGAAACTTCATGCGGAAATTTCGAGTACGCAAAATCCAATGCGTAAAGGTGTTGTATTGTACTTCGCCGCGTCCACCGACAACGCCGCGTCCGTCTGTTGTTTGTTCAGTGGTTATGTACTGCAGATCTGGTCCCACTGCAGCGGAAAATGAGGGTGAGACGGATTCAAAGGCACTGCGCGAGTAAAATTAACTTCATTAGCGTTTTTGTTAGAGTGAAACCCTTGACAAAGGGGCTGAAGAGTTGCGACTCCTTAAACCGGCGAGTGTGGCAGTCAGCTCACTCGGACATATACTCGGCGAAGCCTCGAGAGCATCGGTATGGCGTCGATAATGCGGTATGCCTTCGGGTCGGAGACAAGTTCTATTGTACCCCGTCCAATCCTGTTGAGCAGATTGGACATCCCGCATCTATCATACAGGCATTGATTGTATTGAGGATGGCACCGTTCCTTGATGGACATATAAACTCACCTTCTCTGACCTATGCATCGTATGGCGCACTACCGACTCTGTAAAATTGCTTCAACAGGTACCGCGGACACCGACACCGAAAGATAACATCGGTGATAAATTGAAAAAATGAAAGTTTACGTCGCGGAATCCAAGTTTGTTGAGTAAACCCAGGATGTTCAGAGAGAAGCCAGTTTGTTCTCTTATCATTTCTTGATTGACATTCCAGGTACAACGCTTAATTATTATCATGGGATATTGCTAAGTTAGCTATGAGGGCGGCGAGGAGGCGGAATCCGAGACATGAATAACTGTGCCATCGTCGCAAATGACCTTGAATCGCACTGAAAACACGCCACGTCAGACACGACTCAAAAATGTGCAAAAAACACGGGTTTCAGAGCGCAACTTACAGACGGTATATGGTGCGCCCTTCTCCTTTCGTATACTGGTGAAATAAACGGTACCGGAGCCTTGAAGGACATGCGTGTAAAGCGCACAAAAATAGTTGTGAAGATGGTGGCAAAATAGGGAATTTCGGAAAGTCAGTTAAAAATAGATTTCAACAATGTCGGAATGTTGCTGACCTTTTGACCCGCGTATTCTGAAAGACACGTCGATATTTCCTTGTAGCTGGGCAATCTGGTACGGTAGGTTAGCTCTCGTGCGACTGCGAACTGAGAGATATAAAAGCTGCTGTTCTATTTCTCTGTTTTCTGATAGAACTCAGACTACCGCGTCGCCTATGACGCGGCGGATAAAGCAGCAAGAAAAGGCCATTTCATCAATCACAGAAGCATAACGGGGAGTATGACCAATAAAAGGTAATAGAAAAGCGCTTCTTCAATTATATGGCTTGACTCACTTGACCAGAGATGTAGGGGTCTCCATTCAACCACCACTCAGGTTGGGGCCGAATCACATCACCCAACTTCTCCTGTAACGCGGCGTCGCCTTTCAGAGCTCTCATAATACTCCGATAAACTGAAGTCGATAGCTTCTCTTGGTTTGAAGCGAATGTCATAAAAGCAGCCCATCCAGAGACACCAACGACAGCTGCCACAAGGAAAATGGGCCATTTGGGCTGCACGTTCACGTTTAGTATTTAGAATGTGACTTGTAAAACAGAATTTGTCCTCACTTTTGACCTCGGAAGATCTCTAAATGGTGGGTGTTTCGCATAATATGGCCGGGGCCTGGATGGTTCTGAGAACGTCTCAATTACTACCTGACGCGATGGTGGTGGTGATCTGTTCCTTGGTACCTCGGTAGCGTACTGCCTAACATGTACTCCATTAGAAATACGTTTGAAAATGGGGTTTAATGATCTTGAATGAGATAGAGACATGTTAGCGCAGTGTAAAGACGAAGCAGAACGGATCCAGCTGTTGGACCAGGTCCGGCAAATTTCCTTTCCGGATCAGAGCGCCAATAAGCGTCATGGGAATCACGTGTTTCCACACCTTGAAATTCAAATTGAAATTGTGCTTTCGACTCTTGCTTTTCTTTCTTCAGCATTCTTCTCATGATCAATTATTTCTCTTCAAAAACTCCCAAAAAATGCAGATTTATTATTTTTTCCAAATTTTGGGACGTTGGGACATTATTCATGACGTTGAACTGCTGCGAAGACAGTCAATGGAAGGCAAAATTGAGCAAGCTGCAAGTTGAACGACAGAAACTTGTTCCAATTGGTGGTAACTTTAATTATTAAATCCACTACACAAGCTAAAACGACTGAAGAAGTAGCGCAGCCTTTTTCTCTACCGTTTCATGGGAAGGATTATTTTGAAGGTATGACGCTGGAATTAAAGTGAAATCATAGCGTTAATCAAGAGTGGCAAATTTTAGGATACTGACATTACCTGGTGTAACGCGAAAAGGTCCAGCTTGATCCTCCAATACGGCTAGAATATCGGTATAGTCGTCGAATCCAGGGCTCCAGCTTAAATCCCTCACCGGAACTGAACGATATATCGACCTTCCCCATTCTTTCAGAATTTCTTTCTCGCAAATATCCAGCTGGGCATCCCGAAAAATTTCACGGATAGACTGTACTGTTTCAAGATCCGTCCTTTTTTTAGCTGAGTCCTGCAAGACCGTGAGGGTAACCTTATCGGAGTCTGGGTCCGGAAGACGAATAAATTGGGACTGTCTGTGAAACACGATTTTGGAAAATGGTGCACAGATCTTCTTATGTGGGTGTCGTTTATCGTGCCAATCTTTAATCTGGCATGCCATACCGCAATAGTGCGCCCCGGAACACCCACCGCAAACCATTAATTTTCTCCCGATGCCTTCTAAGGTCCACTTTGTGCTGCAAAACCTATTAAAGCAGCCATAGTCGAGACTATTCCCCCAAACGAAACTGAGCCCGAGCTCTGCTTCGAATCCGGTGCTTGGCCCAAAGAAGAATTTTTTGTCGTAATTTGCTATCCCAACGGCATAAGGGACAGCTGGTCGCGCGGGTCCGATGGTGTCCTGAATATTGAATGTTCGATAGACTCTACAACCTAGAGTGCACGCCCTTCTTTTAACATCCACGGGTACGCCGTATTGGTCAAGTTCATCATCATGACCAATTTCTTCTTCATCTCCGCTATCCGTCTGGTTGTTGACTGTATAATTTAGCACAGGATAGACGTAAGATATCAAGGAGAGGAGTTGAACGGCTTTGTTTTGGTTTCCATCCATGAGAATAGATTTTGTCTCCCCTGGATGGTAACTGGCCAATACCAATCTCGTAAAGTCGAAAAGAGTGTTAACGCATGATACAAATGTATCATATAACCATCGCAATTCAGACTGTGAGGACCTGTTTTCCGTTGAAGTCATCATCGTCATGGTGAGGTCCAAGACATGTTTCGTCGAATCCATTATGGTTGCCGCTATACTCTGTCGCCTGAGTGCACCATAGATCGGATATCGAACGAGTCCCGCAACGAGTATCAGACATCGAAGAATTTCCGGTCTGGCGTAAATGTGAAACCACTGCATGATGCCTTCAACGACCTGTAAGGGTTCAATCGGCACCAATTGGGACAGTTTCGTTGGCCATCCCGTCGATCGACGTTGGGTTATAGCTTTGAATGAATGTGCTTGAAGAGATTCGGAAAGGATACGGATTATCCTGGATAAGAGCGTCCAAAAGCTCACTGATGGAAGATCAGATTGGTCTTCTAAGGTTACTTGAGAGCAAAACCAATCATAATCGCTTGGGGTTATCGAGTCTTTCAGCTCATTCCATTTCCTATGAAATTCCTGCTCTATGGAATGCGGCGACGATTCACATTCTACGCAACTGGACTGTCGATTGATCCTTGTGATTAAAACAGGTCGAACCTGAGGTCTTTTGGCAATTAAAAACCGATAAAGGACCTTGTGGAACTTCCTGTTCATCCGCCATTCTTGCGCAATGGGATGGGAAATGTTTGAATCCGATTCTAAAGTCGCCAGAGCGGCCACAGCTGAGCCCCAGCAGAACCTTGGATTGTCTAGGTCCTCTAATGCTGTGAAAGCGTAGCACATGCTATAATGGCCACGGGTCCACTGTGGGAAAACGGCTTGCCAGTGTTCCATGGCAGTAAAGCGTCCTAAAGTCTTAACTCTGTATCTGAAGGTTAGGAGTGGATGGGGGAGAAGTCAAATCCATTCGATGGTGAGATGTGGCTGCTCAGTTGATTTGCAGTGCGTGCGAATCTGTTATCGATATTGGCAGGGACTGTGTAACTTTGATGACATGCGCAAGTATAGACGAGGCTCTTTAAAGGGTGTGCAACATTTGAACGGTTGAGAAATTTGCTAACGATACGTCTTTCTGTTTGTTAGTGTCTGCGGGCGCTTATCATGATTATATACATATCATCCAATTTAGTTTTAAATGGAAGATGGCGATTTTCTAGATACGTAAGGCATTTTTCCTAGGCTTCTGAACCTTCAAAAATCACAGGTCTCTTAATGACACATATTCACTCGTAAAGAATTCAAGTTTGAATTATCGCTATTCACTCATCGGAATCTGTAATCATATTTTTTGACCCTAGAAAGGTTGACGTTTGAATCAAATTGTTAAAGCTACAACTGTATGAGTAAGAGAGATTGTTAAACGGGGTAAATGAATGGTGATGTAAATGTTAGTATCAATACATTGAGAAATAGCTAATGAATGGTTATGAGATATGGGATAAAAAGGTACAAGCATCCAGAAAAATCTGAGCTCAAAGAATAAAACGTTGACTAGAAAAAGGAAACAAAATTCTCGACCCTGATGCCTGAGGGATGGACAGAAGATTCAGAACGTCAATCGCCTTTCTTCAAGTCCATCTTCGAAACGCGCCTGAGCATTTGTTTGAAAGAGGTCTTCTTCACAAGAGTCTTGGCCTGAGATGCCTTGAGTCTCACCTGAAGGGTAACATAGAACCATTGATATCGAGCGGACTTTGCGACGCCCTCTCCCTTTTTCTTTATCGTCTCAGCGACGGATTCGCTGAGTGAGCGCCCGCGTTTGAATCTTGCTGGAGATCCTCCAGGTGGTAAATATAAAGCCTCCTCTTGGAGATCTTCAGGAAGCGTGCCATGGATGGAAGTGTGGAGAGAGCACGTCGATACATTGTTTTCGAGCGATGTCATGCTAGAGGCGAAATCGTTGCAGGAATGTGGCGAAGTACGAAGTTCTTCTGCTACAGTTGGGAGGGAAGGGGGTGCGGATGCGGATGTACCGCTTCTGGCTCGTCCAGTGACGGTCTTCGAAGCGTCGATGAAGTCGAGGTAGCTAGACGGTGCGACAGAGGAGCTTGGCAAGGCACGAGCGCTAATACTTTGATCGTTGATCCGGAATTGGTCAATCGTATCATTAGGGCTCAGTACTGTTTTACCTGGGCCTTTATAGTCGAAATATCGGGTGCTTGACGAGTCGAACTTGACTACACGAGTCTTGGGAGGGCCTTCAGGTTCGGCTGAGCTCCCTCGCCTTGCGTGAGGGATCAAAATCTCATCATCGTCACTGTCGAGGTCTTCGCCCTCCAGCGTGACGGGCAAGTTTGATGTTTGATTTATCTTGGCAGAGCGAAGGTCTGTTGGAAGATAAGAAGTCGCTAAAGTCGACGCACTGCTCCACGAGCTAGGATTGGAGGTAAACGGAGTAGATAAGCCTTCCTCAGAGCCAGAACTGGACAAGTGAGAAGCCACAGTAGATAGGTTGCTAGCGACGCGTTTACGAGGGGGTCTTCGGTTGTTTGAGGGTCTGTACTCTAGATCATCTGATTCAGAGTCAACAGACGAGGGCTCATTGTGAGCCTTAAATGGTGGCTGGTACTCCTTATCATACTCTGCAAACGCCGCCATGGATCGTTGCAGAGGAGACATTGTGTCATCGTCACGTCGAGCAAGTGGAGACTTTGTCGACGTCATAACGGGAGGGCACAGAAGATGGCCCCGGGAAGAGTCCTTCTTAAGAGATAATAGATAACTCGAGGTGAGGGTATCATCGATGTTTTTTCGCGTCGCAGGGAATACTCGAGCCAGACGTAAGTCAGCAGTACCATCAGAGCAGACCGATGATGAAGACTCAGACCCAGACCGAGAAGCCGCAAGTGGACGAGTCGTGAACGACGAGAAAGATGGAGAGGTCTGGACGCTAGAATGAATCTTGTCTGCCTTCTTCGCGGGGTATTTCAAATCTGGCCAACTTGGATAACTGTTATGCTGAATAGTAACAGGAAGTCCAATCATAGTCAGTCCAGAGTCCATTGTTGATTGTTGACTAGAAATTGTTTATCTGAGAGATTCCTGTAAAAATAAGATAGGCGTCAAAAGCACGAAGAGAGTCGCTGAGCAGTGATTAGAACTGGGGGCGCTGATGGTTGGGAAAGGAGAACATCGAGGATGTCTTATACCAATGTGGAGGTGGTTGCCTTGTCGCGAAATCCACTCTGAGGCCCCGGCCTGCATTGTCGCGACGTGACCGTTTTGCGTGGGTAAACACGCGTTTAGCCGCGCTTCCCCTTTGTCATTTCCAGAAATCCAAAATTCGAGTCAGACCAGTTCGAAATTGGCCATTGTACGTATCATATCGTCAAACAATGGCAGACAGTAGTATTTCTACGTTTATCGGGCTCTTTTAACTGACCAGAACCAGTCAGTGCAGAGAAGAATTGAGGCTTTTGAATCACTGGGCAAACAGCGTGGCGCCATTGATATCATGGCGCGACGGATGAAAATCTCCAAAATAGGAAATTCCTTCCCCTTGTGTCGTTGGGCTGGCATTGTCGGCTGGCAATGCAAGCTCCGCGTGGCACATCCCGCTGCCCTTTTTCAAGTCCCTTTGACTTGGCTTTCAGATACAAACAATGCGAGAGCCGCACAATTAAGGCAAAGCCAAGTCGAACTGCACATGCTTAGTACAACATTTGACTGCAATTGTCAAGAAGTATTCTGAAGTATTACAACAGTTGGGGTAACCTATCTAAACCTAAACAATTAACCAAGCGACTAACTAGAAATATAATGTATATACAATGTGTGAAGTTCAGATTAAGACTCTTGAGTGGGCGTATCTAATCGTAAATATCGTGAATGTTAGAATGAATAAGAGGATTATTGTGGTAGGGGAGTAGAAAAGAAGCTGAGGAAGGAAAAGGGGCGATTTCGTCTGGGACGAGACAAGGACCCATTATTTTGGTTGGGACCATCCTTAACAGGGATCCACACACTACTCCGCTTTGACTTGCTAATACTTGTAGGCAGGGGCTCTGACGATGCATGTTGACCGATCGCCACGTCGCCTGAGGAGTATGTTGGAGCAAGCGATGATTCAGAAGCGACGCTGTCAGTCCTGTCATGATGCGATTGGGAGCGGGGTAAGAATCGGCGGATTGACTTGACTTTGACGGTCCGTGTCGCATCTCCTGTTTTATCGACTGCAGTCGGCGGAGCAGAGCCTTCATCCGTCAGGGCAGTGGAGCTTGTGCTTGACAGCCATGCCTCATGGATGCCTGCAATTCCAATATCCACACCAAGGCCCATGCTGGACTCCGTCAGAGCAGTTTCTCCCGACTCCAAGCTGGTGCATGATGCTGACATATCAGAGGAGTAGTAGTTGGTAGCCGACCCCGGCAGATCGTCACTCCCGTTGGAATTAGTTCGCGCATGCGATGATGTAGTGGCGATGGAGAGAGGGCGGGAGTTGGGTTTCGTGTCTGCTGGAATTGAATCGAGGCCCAGTCCCAATCCAATCGCAGAACTGATTGATCGGGAAGCACGACCAGGACGTGAAACGCGTCGTTGTGGATGAGACAGATACCATGCATATTCATCATCATCATCGGACGTCGGATTCTCTTTTTCCTCTTCGATCGGAGTCAGGACGCCATCCCGACGGATGGGTGGAAAGTACCAGAAGTCCGGATCATGAAGCTCTCCCGAAGAGTCTATGTGTACTTGTGCGGTCGATGATGTTTGAGAGAAGTGCATTGGGCAGTATGTCGGATCCAGCAACCTAAGGTCCTCCTCGCGAATATTTGACGGTGAAGTCGAACGATCAGGAGGGCTGAAGGACCAAGATAAGCTCGGGTGGGCTGAGGAGTCTGGTTGCTCTATCGAGTAGTCCATAGGAATGAGCTCGCGAGCAGAGAGGAGAGGAGAAGATGAGGTTAGAGCCATGATAAACAGGAAATAATGAAGTATAGAATAGTATGTGAGAAGATGTTGATTGTGTTGATAGTTGTTGGTCTTAGATGCAGGGGATAGACATGACAGGGGAAGGAAACAGGTCTCCTGGCAGTAGTCCTATTATAAGGATAAGGATACCGTAAAATTTATACTCAGCCCGCGACGTAATGTCAAACACAGAAGGGGGAAGGAACTGATGTCGCCTTGCCTGGATTAGGGACTGGTCCTGTCTTGAATACAAAATTGGAGCCAAATTGGCGTGTCAAGGGATCACGGCAGATGGCTTGTCTTTACCTTGTTAACAGTGATTTCTGGCGAAATTAACCGGAGACCCTGAAAAAGCACCTAGATCGAGCAATAGTACAACAAAGAACTTGGTTTATATGAAATGTTGCTTACCCAGGCAGGACAAGTCATATTGAAAAAAAGGACAATTGACAGGCTGAAATGGTGTGCCCTTGTCGTTCCCGAATGTCCTCTCACAAGTCCAGATTCTGGGGCGATGATTTTCGCCGAGTCCGGACGTACAGAGTCATCCAGTATGCCGCGCGAGAATGCAGCGCATCCATTCCAGTCCAATTCAAATTTCAGGCTTGGACTGATAACCTCATGGACAGCCTATACTTTACTCAGTCGTTTCAGAGTCATTATGCAGTTCTAGTGCTTCAATACAAAGGTGACCAGTTTGTTCAATGAGAATGAATGATCCGGTTACAGAGTCGTCGTCGTCCTTGCCAAACCCGTCAATGTCATGCTGCATGTGTCACCAACCGTGTTTGTTCATGTTGACAACGCAGCCATCAGGCGCACACAAGCAATGCGAAGCACCGCATTGCCAGCCAGTCCTGGTCATGCGACTACCATTCTTGACAAAACTGGCCGTTTGGCGTTGTAGCTCAATCAATTTACGTTCAATGAAGCATTGACCCTAATAATGAGAAAGTAATCTGTTACGGTCCTGTCGCTCCTGACAAACCTCTGCTTATTACCACCATTCCCAAGAATCGCTTCACGGACTCCACGGGAAGGCTTTTTCTGGGAATGTTTTAATACCGCATATTGGAGCTCTGTGCTTCACTTCTCACTTCAAGCGGCAGATTGTGAGCACACTGTGACTTATCATTGTTAGTTTTGAAACGGGACTAAGCGGAAGGAAATGCAGTTTGAATTTGAATCATGATCATTTTATTCGAAACAGCACCGTGGTACCTTTGGCAGTGTTTAAAGTGCTGCAACATTTCTATCACAGACGGCAGGCTCGTGGCTTGTCTCGTTGGCATGATAAAACAAGAGGCGACAGAGAATGTTAGAATGACATGTGCCCCAATATGGAACGGGTTAGGCGACTCGGAAGGCCTCGATTGACATGTGGCTAGCAGTGAGTCGTGACGGACGTCCGTCATCAAGGTAAAACTGGGCTGTGCGCTTGAGCCCTGTTAAGAGATTTCCCAAGTATTTGTAAATAAATTCCCATAATACTGATCGTTATTAGTAGTGTCAAAAAAAAAATGCGTCTGCGACAAGTTGGTGCAGGGCTAACTTATGCTATTGTGTAAATCCGACAAAGTCTTTGGCCCTTACCGTATTTCACTTTAGGCCCTTTGACGTAGGTAGCAGCCATATGGCCCGATGTTTAAGAGATGAAGAACCAATTTGCGTTGTTTTACGAGCAAAAAGGCAATCAAAGCCCACGCCCGCCAGCAGCCTAAATAAGGAAATTTCGCACATCGACGGGCGTCAATTACTAGTCACAATCGGGCCAGCGCGCGTATAAAAAGACAAATCGAAGGACCTAAATGCATCCATTCCCCCACATCTTACACCTCCAAACCTTCTCCACTACACAGCTCCTCTTTATTTTCATCCAATGGCTACCCATGCTCAACAAGTATCCGCAGCGATGGCTTTCCTCAGGCGCCAGTATAGCGAACTTGATCCCAAAGTATTCGTAGCGGATGACGGGCAATGCTTTGGAAAAATTCGACAAATCACTGATATCGCTCTCGGCGCACGAAATATCTACAAGCATGACTTTATGTCTGCATTCAAGATATTGTTTATTTGGAATAGTATCATGCAGTAAGTTGTATGTTCTTGCTGCATACTTCGTAAAATAACGCGATCTTTAGCGATGTATACACTGGCCAATCTTACCGCGGAAATATGACTCAAGAGGAGAAGATTCAAAGGACATTGACAATGCAGGAAAGAAAGAATTTTATGAAGGCCTTGCTTCGAGCGCTGCTTTATAACAAGCAGCAGTTCCAGGAGTGGGTCAGGTTCGAGTCACATATGCACCCTGTCCTTATCCAAGCGTTGAGAAAGCATCACGGCCCTTCTAATGGTACGCACATCCCATAAACACTACTGCAAATGTTCACGACAAGGCTAACTACTGTTCATTCTAGTCGCAATGTCAGACAGAGAAATGCTCGATGCCTATAAAGTTTATTATACATGCGGAATGTCTTACTCCGCTGCTTCAACGTACGGGAAACTTTATGAACAAGTCGCTGGCAATCCTCGCGTTCTTCTTGATAGTGATGATGTCGAGATCAAAAACAACCTCGACTTTGTGTTGGCGGAGTATGAGGCGACGCATGATAAGTATCACATTGACCCGGTTGAAAGGAGGAGAGTAGGAGAGTTACAACAGGCTTGGGTTGAGCGTCATTATGCTGAGATTGTGCAAGTGGTAACAACGTTTCCCTTGTTTGCCTAATGTATAGTGGATTGGCATCTTGGTACATAGGCCTCGTCATGGCTCGTGAGTCATGACCAGAACAATGTCTTCCCGTTATTTTGTAAATGTTATTTCCAATAGAAGACTGTGTTCGGATGTATTGCAACGTTATATTATGAATTTGCTGGCGCTATCAATGACGAGCCTGATCTATTGACCCTGCCTGACAACTTGACAATGGGCGCTAAAGCTTCCTTCCTAAATGAGCTTATGCCACAATTGAATAGCCTTGACAACGAATATCCGTCTCATAATTTCAGATGAAATAAAAAACTGAAAAGTATGGGGGTTTAATTCTCATATAACACTATATAGTTACAAAGCTCGTAGGTTTTTTTTGTCTTTTATACGGGTGAAATATAATATTACATTTGGAGCAATTGGTTTGATGTAGCGTTCATATAGGCGAACGTCAAAGTGCGCAACTGTGCACCTATTGATATGTTTCGCGATTGTGATTGGTCTATAGGTAGGGGGTCCAAATCAGACAAATTCAATGATCAAAACAAAGTAAAAGTTACCATTTATCCTAGTAGCAGTGGTAGTCTTTGCCACCATCAAGGCAGCACTGTTGGTAGGCCAACTTTTGTGAGTCGCTCAACCCGTACCAGTGGGCGAGGTTGAAGAAGCCACCATTGTCGTAGCTAACACCAGACATATTCTCGCCACATTTGTAGGTAGGATAGACGGCTTCTTGGGCAGCATCGTCGGGTGCGCAGAAGCAGCTCCAGGCATTTGCTTGGGCGGCGAAAGGAACAACGACAGCGAGGATGGTAAGCAATTTCATGGTAGTGAGATGTTTGAATGCTGAGCAGAGTCAACGCCTAGTACGACGTATTTATACTACCACGGCTCCTTGATGTTACATCATAGATGCCTACCAATGGCGATTAGTACCTGATAAACGTCTAAGTGGCTAAAATGCGGGGAATTAGGATGGAATGTAGCATTTACACGCCCAACCAAGACTTTTTGATTGGCATCAGCATTTAAACGCCAGGCTTCACAGGGTCACCCCGGCGATACCTTGACAGATTGAACACTTCTCACATATGCATGCGAATATAAAATTATATATAGTATCCAATACCGATTATTATCAATACAAAAGGAAACCTATTCTATATCATCTTCTTCGTCACTTTCAGCATCTGTATTCTCCACATCCGTTTCACCAGCGTCCACCTTCTCCAACCCTGCACCAGATAGTGCCCCATAATTATGATTACTACCAGAGACAATCGGAGAAGAAGTCACGCTCAAGCTAGAGATTGACGCTTGAGAGTTCTGCCTGCTCATCAGACCAGGCGACAAGCCTCCAAATCCAGGCCCAGCACTGACAGTACGGCCCTTCATAGCACCCGAACCTGAATTACCAGCCCCGGACGCCCCCAATCCAAGCATATACATCGTCGAAACAGTTCTAGCCCTCATTGGAGCAGCAGATCCCGGCGCCAACGGAGTAGTCGGAGAAACAACACCTGGGAAGCCAAAGCCTAAATTAAACCCATGTGCACTGTGTGGAGTGGGCAATCCGGCAGAGCCTGGTTGCATTGATGCAGTAGAATGTCCAACGGAATCAGAGACCATTCTTCCGAAATCCGGCATTGGGACTTTCAGAGCAAGTGGAGCAAGCGGGTCATATCGTGTATCAGGTTGTGATGATCCCATTCCAAAACCAAGGAAGCTTCCGCGGCGTTGGCCCTGGGGTCGTTGTAGTCCAGGTGGTTGACCATATCCAAGGGATTGTGCCTGCTGATTATTGGAGTGTAAACTGGCTGTTGAAGGTGATGGCCGTAGGCGAGGAGCAGTCATGATACTACCAAAGGTACTTGCTTGAGGGGCGGGACTTGAAGGGCGTGAGGAGCCGCCCCTAATCCATGATGTCCATCCACCTTTGGAAGTCGTATCCTCTGATCTCTGAGTTTCGGCCAAATTGAAGGTGGAAGACGAAGGTGTAAGTGCTGGGGATGCCATATCTGGCGTATTGGCTGAAGGAGGCAGTGCGAAGGCATCAGGATCGTGAATAGCCCGCTTGAGAGCAGCAATATCATGCTGAACATCTTCCAGTTTACGAGTAAATGTATCTTGTGCTCTTTTGACCGCTGGGTCAGTGCCATCCACAAAGGCAACGATCTGAGCTTCAACCTCGTTTTGCGTAGGCTCATCATCGTCCTGGTCCAGAATCGCCAGTTCCTCTCGTCTGACAGTCGACGAAGAGAAAGCACCAGGTACAGAAAGGATCGTCTCGTAGCCGCGGATAAGGAGAGCCTCGTCACTGACTCTGATTTCTAGTTCGACACGAGCATCTTCCGTGTAATCGTCCAGTCTATTCAGTGCTGCGCGGAATATTTCGGGTTGGACAGCATGCATTGCAGAGCTTTGTGAGATGGGTTGATCGCGAAGAGACGATTTGAGAGATTCCAGGGCCAAATGACAGTCTCTGAAGGAGCGTTGGAGGATATCATAACGTTTGCTAACTTGAGAGAGGGCAGAAAGAAGAGGATGTGGCTCAGGTTGTGGCTTGGGC
Organism: Panaeolus cyanescens; assembly: GCA_002938355.1. Taxonomy (NCBI): domain Eukaryota; kingdom Fungi; phylum Basidiomycota; class Agaricomycetes; order Agaricales; genus Panaeolus; species Panaeolus cyanescens. The sequence goes on along the minus strand of NHTK01005929.1, from coordinate 6,797 downwards.
TTTGGTTCAACAGAGAGAACCTCGGGCAAGGGTATAGAAGGAAGTTCAGGGGTGTCAGAAGGAGTAATAATCCCTTCCGCAGATGGGACCAACGAAGGTTGAAACACGGGCAAAGAAGCAGGGGGTTCCTCAGAAACCGATTCGGTCACTGATTCGACAAGAATCGTCGCAGTCTCCGTTTGGCTGGTTGCAGAGATACCCACGTCGTTGGAGATCTCGGGGAGAGTAGTAACGGAGGGTTGAGTGGGCGTTGAAATGTTGCAGGAAGTATCGTTATCCATTATTATTTCTGCTTGTGAAGATGGGGAAGAAGAAGCTTCTGAGGCGGCATCATCAGATTGAACTTCACTGGAGGGCGTGCGGGTATCTTGATTTTGTTGGCCATCCAGAATTAGGTCATTACTGGGCGAAGGGATATCGGAAGCTATGATGGTCGTATCTCCAAGCTCCTTTGAGGGAACTGGTGGGCATACCAAAGTGATGGGTTGTGTCTCCTCCGCTGGAGGTGAAGGGTACACATTCACAGGCTCCACTGCTACTGCGATCTGAACGTCAGTCTCAGTGGCACCAACGGAAGTAGGGCTCAAGATAGTAGGAGAGTCTTCCAACTTTGGTTCAGGCTGAATGGCTGTAGTGCTTTCCTCCAACATCGGTTCCTCGGAAATTGATGAAGCCTTGTTGTCAGTAGAAAGACTGGAATCTGAATCTCGCTCGACATCCACAGGAGAGATATTTGCACAAGCTTCGCGGTCATCGCGAGAAACCGCAACCTCTTGCACCAGTCCTTGGTCAGATGCGTCAGGAGTCTCCAATTGAATGGCGGCGGGAATAGCTGCTGGTTCAACAATCACAGGAAGGGGTTTCATCCGTGTGTCGAGAGAGGGACCAGAGTCATGCTCCTTGTGCAAATCTTCTTGAAGAACGAGTTCTGCTTCCATGGGTTTAATGGACCCATTGACGGGCTTGGCATCTGGTATTGCTGGTGGGGATTTGGTTTCATCAACCGGAGGTGCGGTAGTTTCAGGCACATCCTGCGAGATGGAAGGTGACGAAGATGCCTCGTCAGCAGGGGACACGATATGTTCGACAGACTGAGCCAAATCCCTTGATGCTGGTGGCTGGGCATCGGTCTTTGCATGTCCGTTTTGTGGAACCACCACATGGGCTCCTCCATTCACCACATCGACTTCCCTCACACCCAACAGCTTCTCCAACCCTATCCTCCTCTCTGTTTCCACTCTAAGCTCTTCCAAAAGCTCGTCAACAGTACTCTGTCCCAAAATCCACCGGGCCTTGGAGCCAGAAGCAGAAGCAGCACTACTGTCATCCATAACACCTTCATCCAAGCCCTCAAGCAAGATCCTAGCATCTTGTGCCATAACGAGTAACGCTTCATGAGCAGCAGAGGCATCCTCGGTTTCAGCAGACACATTTAGTCGCGCAACAGTTTCTTCAGCACGTCGTCCCCATCTTCTCAAAGCCTCCATCATACGCTCTTCACGATTTAGGAGTTTGATACGTTGCGTGACCTCCCGCCTCCTGCCATAGGTCTCCTTCATGATCTCCAAACCAAGTTCGTCTAGCGCATTGCGAAGGCGCGATACTGTAGATTCAGAGGAACGTAGCTGAGACGACAGAGCAAATGATTGAGATGTAAGAGTATTCAAAGTCGCCTCGTGTCGCGTTTTGAGAGTCGCCAGAGCTGTTTGCAACGAATTGGTAGATCGTTGGGAGAATTGCCTGTTGAACATCGTAAAATTTCAGCTTGAAAATTATAGGGGAAAAAAATCATGCACGAACATGTAACGGGAGACCATTTTTGCAGCAGTATTATCTTCAATCTTGAGTTTCTCCAGTTCAGTTTTGACGCGTGCCAGTTCCTCCTCCACAAGGTTATTGCCTCTCTTCGACGCGTCGTCCTGTGCTTTCATGACCTCGATCTCCGCTAAAGCCTCTTCGAGCCGAACTTGAAGGGCCTCTGTCTCCTTTTGAAACTCTCCAACCAGTCTTTGTAGTCCAATCTTGCCTTCCAGGAGCGTCGTCGACAGCCCATTGACAACAGTTTCGTCATTCTGGTGGGCACTAGCAGATCCACCCTTTAGTTTCATTTCCAAACTGCGGACAAGACTGGCGTATTCTCCAACCGCAAGCTCCAAAATCCTTCTTTGTTCCTCCTTCTCCCTCAGCTGCCATTCCAGGTCGCGTTCTCTCGCCTTTCCTGCTTCCTCCCTTCCACGAACTCGAGCACCAAGTGCATATGCATTTTCAGACGCCAACCGCACACGTCCCAACTCAGCTTGCAAATTCGTCAACTCCGTATTCCTCTCCAGAAGAAACTGTTCTGTCACATCCAGCTTTTGGGACAGCTTCCTCAACGACAGTGTCAGCTCGCTGAGCTTTTGAGCACTGTCCGCAGGTGCTTGAGAAGCGTCCGGGTGCGGATTAGCGCGCAGGATCGCGATTTCGGCTTTCAGAATGTCATTCTCGCGTTCTAACTGCACGACGCGGTCGTGTAAGCGACTCGAGTCTAGTGTGTGTCGCTGGAATTTGATCGCAGATGCATGGGCTTCATCCTTGACGTTGGGTGAGAAGGTTGGAATGGGACCGAAGGAGATAACATACTTGGAATCGTGCTACGGCTGCTCTGAGACTCTTGAACTCTGCGTATAGAGGGTGATCATCTATGAAGGCGCTTAGTTCAGCCATTACAGTCGGCCTGAAGGAATTTGTTGAAGAAATAATTCGCTTATTTTGAGTCACAACATTGCGCAATTCATTACTGAGATACGCACCTCCTTTGGTCCGTGATTCCAGGCTTGAATGGGATTCTAGGACGGGGAGTTTAACTCCTGTCCGTTGGACACGTCGTCTTCAAAGAGCAGAATGACAGAACACTTTGACGGTCAAGTAGTGCCGCATCAGTTCATGTGTTTGTTATTTCCATCTGGTTTGGCCAAACAACCATTCCATCAATTCAAACACCATTGACACAGACAGTCCCAGGTTTTACTATCATTGGAAGGAAAAGACAGAAGTTTGGTTGCTATAAATCAGAGTGCAAGTCAGGCGTTTGACTACAATGTGACGGTGCCAGCATGCCCAACATCATCAATGGTTGAGAGTGTCCTCAAGATCCATGTGGACGTTTCGGGAAGTAGCCCCTATTCGTGGATCTTATCTGAGTGCAGCGTCTCTTTATCTCCTTCAGCAACCTAATGCCCGTTCCAGAGATCAAGTACATATCATAAAAATAGGAGATTAATTAGGTTGTGATACACAGGGGTAGGAAGAAGATAGTGGAAGAACCTGAAACATCTGTGAAAGTAGTACATTGGTCAGGGACCGCCCGTCAAAAAGTTGATACAAATGACCATTAATCCGTGAATGAAAAGCAGAAGTGTAGAAAACGAGACATGTCATCATCGAAAGCCGTGAAACCAATCGACGGGGTTATGAAGCGCAGCAAGACGATTTAGCACTGGACCCTTCCAGTGTTAGGGCTGTGTTAGGGTTAGAGAGCTTCACGCCAGGGGACTAATAGGTGAAGGATATAAGTGTTAGAGCTTATTAATTAATGCAAGCATAACTTACTCTGTCATCATCGAAAACTCCTTTCTTGATCTTCTCTAAAATGTCCTGCGAAGCCTCGATGAAGGCTTGTTCGACATTATATCCGGATTTGGCGCTGGCCTCGACGAAGAGAAGACCTTCATCCTTTGCCCATTGCTCAGCCTCTTCATAAGTGACTTCACGTGTCTTGCTCCCCTTTGCTGTACTCTTGGATCTTATGTGCGACGCTGCAGGCGGACTGGAACCTGCATCACCTGCAGGGGATGCATCTTCCACTAAATCAACCTTATTGCCTACCAGAATACATGAAACGTGAGGATCGGCATGCTCTCTGACATCTGCCAACCAATTTCGAACGTTCAGGAAACCTAAGATCACAGGGTAGAGTATTCTCAGTTTTGAACGGAAACGTTCAGGTGCATTTCACTTACTTTGTCGTGAAGTGACATCGTACACGAGAAGACAGCCTGCAGCCCCTCTATAGTATGATCTCGTTATAGAACGAAACGATTCAGAGCCAGCAGTGTCCCAACCTAAAAGTAATGAAATATTTTTAGCCACGAGGTCAAGCTGCCACAAGGAGCGTAAAAGCAAATGGTACGACACGTTGCTCGTTGAATGAAAGCAAACATGATCTATCCAGCAAGTACTTACATTGTAGCTTCACAACCTTGTTCTCCTCAGGCAGGGTTATAATTTTCGATCCAAACTCGACACCAAGCTGTATTGCACAAATATTGAAGTTAAAATTAAAAACTTTGAAGACCAAAGCTGGGCATGACGCACTGTCGGATCTGGATTTGCCAAAAACCTTTGGTCCGTCAAGCGGATGAGGAGCGACGACTTGCCAACAGCTGCATCACCTGGAACAAGTCGCAAAAAATCACAAAATTAATAATGTTCACTGTGGCATTATTGCGCAGCTAGTGCTCACCTGTGATGATAAATTTAAAGACATAATGCCATGTTATACCTGCCATGTAGACCCTGCACGAACAAGTGGATTCTTGACAATCTCAGATATTAAGTTTGCTGCCTTTAAGGAAGATTTAAGTTCTCTTGTAGTGATTTCCCCTTGATATAATTTCGGGTCTGTTTACAAGTCTTCCAGAGAAACAACGGGTAAAGTCGTGGTAGAACAAAACAAAAGTTGGGGAATTGTGTCAAAGGGACATGGTACAGGCCACGACCCAGGTGTTGTCAGGGATCTTATTACGTCATCACATCCTCCCCAAAATCATCACGTGCGTAGACGGACTCTTCCGGAACCTCGAGCTCACTGCCAGCATCGTTCAACAAAGTCAAATTTCTACCACTACCCACTACCGTCCACAACCATGAGCGCCTGGAGAAGTCTTTTCACGTACGAGATATAAGCGCCTGGAGTGTTTAGTATAAGGCTAACGCAATTTTGCAGCTACAACAAGTACGCTTCAATCACCGCTCGTGCCCTTCGCGCGTCCTTGAAGCAGGAGGAGCGTGTTCTTGCTGAGAAGCGTGGAGTTACATCTGTGAGATACCAGAAGTGGGAGAACGGTGTTGGTGGAACCCAGGTACGTTCCATTCAACACATGCCTTGAACGGTTTTGCTAATTCATCATGTTCAAAACCCGTAGACCCTCTTTGACGCTCAGGCTGTCGCTGCTGAGCAGAAGTAAACTTGCAATGCCTCTACATCCAAAACACTAGACTATTTCCCGAGAATACCAATATTCCCTTTTCCCAGTCATGAGCTTGTTATTGCCTTGCCAAAGTTTGGTTCAATCTCAACGGAACAAGTCTGGAAACGTACGAATAACAAATAATTCGTGCTTCTGAAAGCAAAAAAGAGTCCTGAATCGTCTTGCTCTTGTCCCTGTGTGTCTTTCTACATCCACAGTCTTGTCTGGCTTGCTTGCTTTTGTGACTGCCCCGTTTTACGAAATCCAACATCCAACATCTTCCTGAAAACATTACGCAATATGAACATTTCGCACTGGCGATACCTTTGTCAGTTTATCACCGACGGTTTCTCCTTGGCCATCTTACCTGGAAGCAATTTTAGCTTTGGAAGGGGTTGAAACAGTTCCAGACAGGTGAATTTACTCGATGCAGCCACATTACGTGCCTTTTACACACAGCAGTCTCCTCATGACCCTCATGACTGAAAAAGTTGCTGTTTATCAATCTATGTCGAAAGTTGCATGATGGTTGCTACTTCGTTTCAGAGTGATCCATCTCACCACTTTCAACAGACTCTGGTTATCCCGGGTGGTATTTGTCGCCTGATATGTCAAGCCGGTTAAGTTCTCTGATTTCAATTCATTTGAACTGCTGAGTGATTTTCAACACTCATGATTGAACGAGAAATTTCCAGGTTTAACCGCACGCCCCTCACAAGTTCCGACTCACATTTATCACACCCTCTCCCTGGGACTGTCACTTTGCACCTATCTTCTGCCAATGCATCCACAATCACTGTCAGTACTTACCTGCTGGAGAAATGGTGTGCTTGTAGGCAATCTCAACTTCTCACCGTCAGATTTCACGCATTTCAGCACATCGTGTACAGATTCCTGATGCAGGTTGTTCACGCCTGAGGACCCTACTTGGGAAGCATTTAGTGTGCCCGCCCTTACATCGGGGGTCCAAGCCACCCGACTTTGACCTTCAAACGAAGGACCCGGTTTATTGAATTCTCCTGCAAGAGCCTCTTGGCCCTATGACCGATATTTACCGCACAGTAATTTCAGTGCAACCACAACAACTTGCAACGCATCCCTGATTGCCGAACCTTCGGGATACGGGAGTTTAGCTGTTCGTTTAACATCGAAGTAATAATGCCACCTTGATTATATACTGCATGTATGCTCCCTCTTTACCCCCGCATCTTTTGTGCTCACGAAAAGGGCAAGATAACTCTGAACGGCGATATCAAGAGGGCGATAAGACCACGTTTTGAGGATACGCCGCAATGGGTGTGGGATGCCCTAGCACTGTGGGTCATTTCTGCTTGTTGTGTTGATACATACTCGCCTTGTTACTCCGAAGGATGATGATTCTGAAGTTTCAAATTTTATTGCCAATAAAAGTATTGACTTCCTTCGGAGTAGTTAAAAATGCGGGTGTTTCAGAGCCTGGATGACTACTACCAACTGTGTAAATGCACACATACAGTCGAACCTGTAATAAGGCATAGGTCTGGTGGACCTCCAGAACTATGCGTTATAACAGGTTATGCGTTAGCT
>NHTK01005928.1:0-28091 GCA_002938355.1 Panaeolus cyanescens | reverse complement strand
GGAGGAGCCGGCTGCAATGTATCTGAAGCAGGATTTGCGTTGGTGCTATTGATCTCCGCTGACGACGGTGGTGGAATAGTTTCTGGAGTAGAAAACATTGTTAGGACATCCGTCGATAATTTCTTTGGTCGAACAGGGGGTGGTGGAGGTGGAGGAGACTTTTTAGCCTTGAATTCTTGCTCATTCTTCGGTTTCGCAGCAAGTTGAGCTTTGAGCTCTAATATCTGGCTGTTCAATGATGATATTTGGCTTTCTTTCTGACCCAACCGCTCGATGGCACGATTGGCGATTAACTCTGCATCCATCTCTGCCGCCTTGAAACCATCTCGCGCCTCTTCGCGTGACATAAATCTGGTGTAAACAGATTCCAAGGCCCTTTTAAGATACACTATCTCCTTTTCCTTCATCCCGAGAGAACCCTCGAGATCAATTATCTGAACTGTTGTGTTAGTGAGTCCCAAAAATCCGGATGATTCACGACACACCTTGGCTTTATTTTTGCTGATCTCTTCCATGAGGGTATTCCATTTGACTCGATCTCGCTCCCTTTTCGCTCGTTCGTCCTGAAAAACCATCAGAAATTGCTGCTTAGTGCGATGAAAGTGTGTCCTTACTGCCTCTCTGGCTTCAACGAAGTTCTCTCCTTTAAGCTTGTCGAGCTCTGTTTGCAACTGAAGGACTTGCTTTTCTTTTTGGACTAAACGTTGAACCAGCCCATGGAAGTTTTGCTGTGCGGGGGGTTATTCGACTCGAATTCTATGACAGGTAAAGTTCCTACCTCAGAGCCTGCTTTGCGCGGAGCATTGGAGCTGGGAACCGGGATCCCTAAAGGCAATGATTTCAAAGCATTCATCTCTGCCATTTGTTGGTTGAGCTCCTTCCGAAGTTCCGTCCTCTGACAAAGTGTCCTTAGCATATAGAAGAGATAATAAAATAGAGCGTTGCTACCTCATCGCTGAGTTCCTCGACTTTGACGCGAAGAGCTTCTAACTCCTGTTCAACCACTTCCAAGGCATCGCTCTCGTTGGCGGGCTTTACTTCCACTTCTTGTCCGGTAATATGCTGTACAGAAGTTGCAAAGCGCTTCAGAAAAACACGCCAACTGTCATCAAAGCTATCAATCATAGCTGCCTGTTCAACAAAACGATCGAAAATAATGAACAAGTCGGCTTTGAGTTGTCTAGAAAGGTTGTTGAGTATCTTGCCCCGGAACATTATGGGAAGGGACGTACAGTCCGATATCACTTTGTAATATCTGTCCATAATGTTTGAGGATATCAACCATAGTCGGATATAGTTCGTCATGTCGCTTGGCAAGGGCTATGAGGTCCTGAAGGGCAACCTCTGAGTCAGAGCGCGAGCGAATCTGATCACCTCTTAATGAGTGCATTATATCGCGAGCTCTATCTCTGACATCTTCTTCATCCTCGAACTTTTCTTCGGTGTAAAGATTCAGCTGATTTGTCAACGAATCTGGGGGCTTGATGTAACGTAAAGCCTGAAAAAAAAAAAGATAAGCCACGTAGAAAATATAGAGGAATTATAACGTACTACAATGATTTCGTTGAACCCTCTCCTCGTTAATTCCTCGCGCAGCATAACTCTTTCTTCCAGATCTTCAGGACAATTGGTGAGTGCGTTGATCAACGTCATGGATGCGACTCTTGCTTCCCAAACGCCGTCCTCATCATTGCCAAAACCATTGATGCTGTCAGAGTCATTGTCTATATCCACCTCTGGAAGGCGGAGAGACGCAAGAAGGGTCTGAAAGCGAAAATCCTCTTCGAAGATGATTCGAAAGTCCGAGAAGGCTGATAGCACTGCTTTGTGCCCATCTACAGTGGACAAGACGCAAATGGCGGCAAGAAGCTCACAGACCAAGGTATGCAGTTTGACTGAAGGAATATGTAATGCATAGGACAACTGATTGATCACCAAAGGTGATGCCAGGACTTGATTGAAACCAACCTGAGAGGTCATTAGCGCATGCGGTTGAAATACGATCGAGAGTTTACCTCAGTATTTAGCAGAACTCGCAAACACTTTACGACCTCCAAGAGAACGGTGCTTTCCACGTCAGTTAACGTTTTACGTTTCCCTCCTTTCCCAACCAGCTTACTCAAAAGTCCACTCAATATTTCTAGCCCCTGTTCATGATGAACAAACTCTTCTATGAAGCCTAACTTCGCAGTCGAGAGGTGAACTCGCAAAGATATGAGGTGCTTGATAAGTTTGATGTCCATTGATCTGCTCTGTTTGAGATTGTCGATGTACCAGCGCGCGGCCTTGGTCGCTTCCTTTGATCCATTCTCAAGATGAGAGGATCTTTCACCCCCAGATAGCGCCCAAAGGCTGCTCCAAATACCACCCGTGCTCTGTGGCTGAATCGGTGGCATATCCTCTGCTAGCTTTGACACATGTGCCTGCACCTTACCCGGCGTGCTGATCGGGCTATTGATCTCTGCAGTGTTGCTAGAGTCGGATGCGACCACTGGTCCTGTAGAATATCCTGAACCCCAACCAACGATAGATAACCGACGCATCAGCCCAGAGTCACCGGTTAGCTGTGGTATTAGGCGTGGTAAGAGGGCTGAGCCACTAGAAGGCCCATATGAAGCGGCATACGCTGTTTGGTTTCGGTCGGGTGATGATGGAGACCCACTACCCTTGAAATCTCGATGTTGGCGGAGAAGATATTTCTTTTGTTGGAGTGGCATCTTATACATCGCCGATCGCTTCTCTCCCTTAAGACCAATTTCGTCCTGTTGAACCCTTAGATGAAGATTTAATATATAACACAATATTGTCATGACATACCAGCATATTATCGAAAGCGGAATCAAATTCATCGTCCCCACTCTCCTCGCCAGACGATTTATCGGAGATATCGTTAATTGATTTCTCCACCAACTTGGGATCGCTGACGCTCTTTCTTTTCTCTGGGGTGTGTGCAACGCTGTTTCTATTCGAAGGAGAAGGTGACGTTGCTCCAAACCATCCCTCGAACATATTGGATAATCGAACTTGTGTCACTACTCCTCGTTGTTGATCTAGTTTCTGGGTTGATGTTGAGGAAGGAGCATCAGCTTGCTTCTTCGTCATTTTCGCTGTCCCTTCTTCTTCTTCGTCATCTTCGCCATCCTCATCCTCGGATTCTTGCAAAGCAGCCAATCGTCTGATTGTATCTTGCGAGGGTCCTATTGGTGAAGAAACCGACCTTGTCTTAGATCGGCGGTACCATTCGTCTGGCACACATAGTCTGAAGATACGCCTTGCAGTGGATTTGAACGGATTAGGACTGTAGGGAAAGTGAAGAACATCAAAAATGACAGTGGAGCTGGGTAGCCTGCTTGGCTCTGGAAGACATTTAGTATAATCACACTAATCAAAGTTACTTCTACTTACTTTCGCTGGAATTATCAACCCAAACTTCTTCGATCACATATTCCAAGTTTCCTGCCCCAGGAATAGGCAAAGACTTGGCTAATCCTAGCTCATCCATGACAAGGGTAATAGCATCCTTCACAGTCATAGTATGAGATATGTATACTGTGTATCGAAATTCTTCGTGAATTTCGGGCACTCGTGCAAATGAGAGATTCAACGATAGCGCAGGAGACTTGGAAACCAAGCGGAATGCGGGGTTATGAAGATGGCCCGTCATAGGAAAGGATGAAAAATGCCTTTCAACAGGTTTAGACTCGCGGTTCAGCCTCTTAAGCACAGGGGCCACGGGTGCCGTTGGGTCCAGCGTACCTGCAGTGAAGCATGCGTTAGTATGTACCCAAGACGAGGTATTAATTCTGTCATCAACGCCTACCATCGCCAAGCTTGTTGAGATCCTCCTCTTCCCAAATCCTTCCGCTATGCTCAACTCTTATCATCTGCAATGCCCAGCCCACATCTTCCAGGTCGCGAAGCATCTCCTCCTTTAAGCCATCGATCTGAAGCAAGGTATCTATGACATTCTGAACTGTGCCGTCCTCTGGTATTTCAGCAAAGTGCAAGTTTCCAGTAGTTAAAATGGTTGGGACAATGATGGTGTCTATTGCTTTGCTCATGCTCGTTCATCCATATAAGTTGAACAGGAAAAGACGCGCCGACAAAGCAATAGCACCGTGTGGGGTATTATATGCAGCGAGTCTTGAGGTATCGTATAAAGCCTGAGCTAACAGCACAAGCACAGCAATCAAAGACGGATGGTTTCAGGCAATTATAATGGTTGTCTGGTAAGATGTGTTCTTTAGCAATAAACCGTGTTGTCTTGAGTGTTCAGCCTTACAAGAGACTTACATCAGTGAATCCATCTCATGCCCCCTGTCTTTGTCTGGCACGTGCTTCATCATGCAAGCTTTCCTATTTAGAATTCCGAATTCATACACTTTCCGACCACTTTGTTACAGAGTTTGAGTCATTTTATAGGTATACATTAATCAATACAACATTCATTTAGGTATATTAGTTCTACTTAGATTCGAATATCAAAGCACCGAAAGCCACAGATGACAGATAAAAAAAAGACGAGAAAAAAGTCTGCACATGAGTCTAATACCCAGATGTCATCGACGACTCTGTGTCAACAGACGGGTGTACCATGTAGTAGACTCGGATATTTTCCCCTGCCACAGATTCTTGACTCTCGTCTGCCGCAGAAGGAAGAGATTCCTGTACATCTCCACGTCCCTCAATCAGATAATTTTCCTAAAAAAACCCAACAATCAGGAAAAGAGAAACTGGAGACAAGATGCCACTTACTTTAACTAGTTTCTTCAACACCTTTGTTATAAGCTCCTTCTCATATTCAAATTGCTCAACGTCAGCCATCTCGCCTTCCTTTTGCTCTAGATACCAATCAATGAGCTCTTCACGGTCGAGACCTGTACCTGTGCTCGTCTCGTGTTCGCTGACATGCATCACGACCATCGTCTGGAGATTGACCCATTGGTCATGGGTGATAACCATCCGTTTCTTGGGAGGAGCGGGTAACGTAGGACCATCCACAGGAGGCACTGTCCCTGCTCTTGACGATGATTCTGCTATTGGTGCCTGTCTCCCAGCGTTCTGGATTCGAACGGGGATGTCGTCTTGAGTTTCATCACCCATTTGCACATCTTCACTGTCGTTGGTTCCGGTGGGACGATCGTTGGGTCGCTCTCCTCTCAGTTCCTCTTCGTCGAAATCAATGGCATCGTGCTCGACATGGATGATAGATTGCCGAAGTAGACTGTACGCCTCACGGACAAACGCTGGCGTAATCTGTATTGTCGGGATCAGGTTTGAGAACAGAAGCTACGTGCCAAAAAAGCTCACCTCAGATGTACAATTTGCTCGAGCAATCGCCTCACTCAAGCGTATCATACTTTCTAATTGACGGACGGTGATACGGTAGGAGTTACGTCCCGCACCCGTGGCATCATCTTGCCTGAGCATACGGTACTTCTCCACAAGAATATCAGCCGCTTCTGGGGTCATCTTGGGATTGAATGTTCTGGCGTAGCGGATGTATCGCTGCAAGGTCTCTGTGCTAAACTCGGGATTAATGGCCTCGTCCTGGAAGCGGTGTACATTGACAATGTGCTTCGCAATGTTCATATCCGTCTGGGGATCACATTCATCCAGAACGACGAAAAACAAGTCAAAGCGACTCATGATGGGAGCGCTCATCTGCAGATTGGCGCGAAGGGTTTTTTTGCGATCATATCTTCCACCAATGGGATTTGCAGCTGCGAGGATAGATGTCCTGGCATTGAGAGTAGCATGAATTCCAGCTTTGGCGATGGAGATAGTCTGCTGTTCCATAGCTTCGTGGATGGCGACCTGATCAGATATATCCATCTTGTCGAACTCGTCGATTGCGCAAATGCCATTATCAGCAAGCATAAGAGCTCCAGCTTCAATGGTAAAGTCACCGGTTTCTTCATCTTTCACAACGGCAGCAGTTAAACCCGCTGCAGATGATGCTTTTCCGGACGTGTATACTGCTCGAGGGAGGAAAGAGCAAATGTACCTAAAAACCCCGTTTTAAGACTGTAGCATATTTATAAAGACGGGGTTACTTACTTGAGGAACTGAGATTTAGACGTTGACGGGTCACCGACAATGCAGATATTAATGTCGCCACGGAGATGCATCCCTTCAGCTGTTTGCTTGTGGACACCACCCATCAATTGCAGGAGAAGGCCTTTTTTCACGATTTCGTGTCCGTACACGGTTGGAGCAATACTTTCAACTAATCGAGAGTAGATGTGGTCCGAGTCAATCATTTGTTTGAGTTCTTCGAACTCAGGTTCAGTCAGTGATTGAACGAAGGACTGCCCAGTCTCATCCCCGAGCTCCTCTTCGCCACGAATGTTTGTTCCGCTCTGCCGAAATATGTTAAAGAAGAGGTTGACGTGAAGTGATGGATACTCACCCGTCCGTCTGCGTCGTGAACCATGCATGCAAGGAACGCGGTTTTGTACTGAAGGTCCCGGACACCCAAGGCTTTTAATCCAGTGACTCCTGTCCCACCTGCAGCACCAGCAGTGGCGTTGCCCCGAGCGGCTTCTCTCTGAAGCTCTGCCCTATTGCCTCCCGGGAGACCCAGTTGGCTTACATCAGGGACAACAATGAATGTTCCCGTGAACACGCATTTATCTCCAGCTTTGGCCCTTTCAACCATTTCGGACCTCAGAATAACGTCCAAAGAACGAGGCATAGAGCCTGTTGGAATTTCTGAGGGGTTCTCTTGAATCCTAACCTTTTGCCAGTCAGTGAACTTTGAGCTGTCGATTTGAAGCTGCCAGGCTGTGCGATTGCCGCAGGTAGGATTAGGGCACAAAGATGGCTGAAATGTAGGCTAAGTCTAGGTATCGGTAAGAAATCGAATATCGCTCACCTCTGTATATTTGAACTGTTGTTCGATATCGTTGACTATGCCGTTACACACTTCACAAATAAAACTGCCATACAACAACTCTGGCCTAACTTCACTTGTGCGCGTCACTGTTCCACTGATGCTCATCAAGGTTCCAATCTTGTCTGTTCGCAGGTCGCGAATTCCAGAAACAAGGGGGAGATGATAGAAAGCAATATTGAAATCTCGGGATTGTGAGCTGCTAGCATCACCTTGCGAAGCTGTAGGGTTGATCTTCAAGTATTCGGGTTCGTATTGAGCGATAAGGTTGAGCAGTGCCCTTCGAAGATAGGGCAAGAATCGGTAATATTGTTTTTGAATGGCGTCGGCCAGAACATCGTCTCTTAGAAGGATGTGACCGAAATCGACATAAAGGGTGGTGAGTTCGTATTCGCGCATTGTGTGGATCTGGTCGATGTATATCAGCTCCGCCTCGTTCTGCTCCATCCCATCTCCATCAGATCCTGGAGTTTGTGCAAGTGCAACCTCTTCCGTGAACCTAAAAAGAACTTGAATAAGAGGCGGACGAGATCAATGCAAGACGCACGTCTTCAAAAACGTTTCAAAGCTCTCTGCCACACTCTCTCCAACAGCGTCTTTTACCATGGGCACGTCACCCTGTGTTTGACGTGGCCTCCTTCGTCGTTTTCCTCCTGTATCTTCCTCTGCTTCCTCTGGCTCATCTGGTTCCATTGCGAGGGCATCTGCAACTGGTTGTTGACGACGAGGTGTAGCGCCTTCTGGAGTAGCTGTTGGAGCTGGTATACTGCTCGGTGGCAGCGATGACATTGGGAATTGAGGTGGAGAAGATGGGGCGTCAAATTCCATGATGATGGACGCGGTATCAAGATAGATTTGACGCGACCAAATCAAAAATTGGGTTGCACGTTCAAAGTTTAGGGCAGGCAGAGTCGTGTGCGTGACATGCAATTTTGTGACCAAATGTCGATCACCAATCACCATCACGGCTAATTAAAGCTGTTCAGTAGTACTGTTCAGTCCTTGACCATTAAGCGATACCCAGCATCATGCACGACCTTGACCCTCTCGATCCAAATTATGTCCAGGATGTGCTTTCAAAGCCTCCTTTTGTCACTGTTCCAGGTGTTATCAACGTCAGGGATCTGGGCAACTATCCATCCACAAGCAACCCGAACTATATCACAAAGCCTCGATATCTACTGCGTTCTGCAGAGTTATCTGGAATAACAGAAGAAGGTAGAAAAATATCAAACGACTTGTGTATAATCTTACCTCCCCACAGGAAAGCAACTTCTGAAGGATTTTGGTGTCACCAAAGTATTCGATTTGAGATCGGATACTGAAATTCGAAAGTACAACAGTCCATTCCCCCAAATCGATGGCATCCAAGTCGTGCATACCCCAGTCTTCCAAACTGCAGACTATAGCCCGGAGATGATGGCTAAGTAAGTACGTGGGCAGGAATTTCCGGTGTCTAGTAAACCGGCTCACATGTGATAATCTTGCGCCATTACAGACGATACCAGCTTTATGCTAGTGGAAAGACCGAGGTTCGTCTCCTGAGACACGTGCATAGTGTATTTCTAACAACCACCAGGCCTTCATAGAGCTGTATTCTCAAATATTGGACCATGGAGGGCATGCATTTGGCTCGATTTTAAGGCACGTCAGAGATAAACCGAATGAGGCATGTGTATTCCATTGCACAGCTGGAAAAGACAGGACTGGTATTATGGCGGCAATTTTCTTGCGTGTACGAAGGTTTTTATGCAATTCCCATCGTCGCAGCGTTGATATTTCTTTCATAGTTAGCGGGCGTTGATGATGAGACAATCTGTCGTGATTATGCCCTGACCAGGGTTGGTCGTGAACCAGCTCGTGAAATGATCATGGCCAGGCTGTCGAAAGAACCCTTGTTTGCATCAAACAACGAAGCAGCACTCAACATGTTCACTTGCCGGTATGCATTCTCCTTGCTCTTCTTTTAGTTTTAGCCAATAATCTATGCAGGCACGAGACCATGAAGGCGTTCCTTCAGCATTTAGATGATAAATATGGCGGTGCCGAGGGCTACATCCGAAATTATGTCGGACTCTCCGACGAGGAAGTGGCCACCATCAAGAAGAACATACTGATTCCAGGCACTCCAAAGCTATAATCCAGTACTAGATACCATATGTGCATTCAAGTTGTCAAACTATGGGTATATCAATGTGTAATATAAACATCAGTGGTTTATCAAATTTGTACCATTGCAGTTATTAATCGCATGTAGACCGAAAGTTGTAGAGAAATAAAGATTTATCGTAAGTGTCATGAGTTGGAATATGGTAAGAGTCCCAGAAAAAGGATCGGTCATCCGCACGAAGCTTATTTCTTGGGAAATTCAACGGGGCGTCCAAGGCGTTGTCTCTGGGCGTGGGTCAACCCACTAGTCGTAGGGTTAAGGCTCGAGGGAGGTGTAGGTGTAGAATTGGCACCAATGAGGCTAGTCAATCCGCTGGGTACTCTGGCTTTGGGGTTCAACGGGGATAATGCTCCTGTTCTCGGAGGTATGGGTACAGGAGGGGCCGGCACCATGCCCTGTAGTTCATGGTTCCCTGTTGCCCGTCTTCGGAGTGCTGGCCTTCCGATAGGTGTAGCCCTGCCCTCTTTGGCAGAATTCTCTGACATCTTGTCGTCCTGAAAACCGAGAATAGGGGGTGTATCACTTCCCAGTGCTTGTCGTCTAGCTTTCTCATGCTTGGCTTGGACAGTGCGGAAGTGAAGCAGTAACTCTTGCCACTTGATATCATCCCGACCAAGCTTGGACCGCGACGGCAGTTGTGTTGAGGTTCTAATACACGATGAGATTGGCAGAGATGCATAGTGACATGAGCTTACGGTTTAGGTGCGATTTGTAGGAATCCTGCCGAGTTGACAGCATTTAGACGGTTTCGCAAAGAGATAAATGCAGTGCTTTGGGGCAACAACATCAGAATGCCATACAAACACTTGAATAGGTATGGGTATTTGTCCGGTTCTAATAATTGGAGGCGGATATCTGCAAGTATTTAGTCGATAGTGATTATGAGTGTTTAAAAAGAACCAACATGTGAAAACAGGGGACTCGATGAGCTGCACCAACTTGTCAACTTGAACCAACATTGGAACGGTAATCTCCAAATCGGCACTAAAACAGGTTCAGGATAGACCCCCAGACAGAAAACAACACGTACAAGATATGAAGCAGGTTTGAAGCATGTTCGTATGCCTGGGCAAGTAGACAGAGAGCAAATACAGCCATGGCATTATGAGACCATGAGCGATAAAGAGTAGTAAAAAGGACTTGGCCATCCTATAATGAAGGTAGTCAGCATCACAACCAGACAGAGAAAAGTGGCAGGCGCACCCTTGTTTCCAAGTTCTTCAGACGCTTTCTGAAGTCTGCAAGCTCTGGCGAGGTAATTAGAATGAGATTAAGCTTCTGCACGATGACACTCGCAAATTCGAGGTCCTAGTGTTCATTCCAGTAAGTAGATATTCGATGAAATTGTTCATAAACAAAGAGGTTGCTTACATCTTCTTTCTCAATAATCTCAGCGAAGGTGCGATATATCCGCTCTGTGTTGAGATTCAAGCACAATTGACGAATAATGAGACTCCCTCGCGTCTCTAAAAGTTTCCGATCGGTACTGAAGAGCTCCAGTAGATTCACCATGAAAGCCCTGAAATAGGTTTCCTCCGAGCTCGACGAGATTTGCGCCAGAAGCTGCAGATCGTGTTTGATGACCTACATACAATACACCTTCAGCAAAACCCTATAGCGCCATGGATAAAACACACCTCTTCAGAACTGTCAGAAAGTGTCTTGAGCAATGCAGGGAAAGTGCCATCATCCATAGCTAGAATCTATAATTTGTTAATTTAGGCCATACAAAGAAAATGTGATGATGCACACCTTCTTTGGCGCCTTTTGATGCAACATGATCAACCACTTCAAAGCAGCAACCCTTGTCTCTTCGTATTCGCTAAGGAATTGAACAGTAAGCTCGTTTACAGTGGCTTGATAGTCAAAGGGGTCGCTTTCTTCGCCTTGTGTTGTCGAAGCAATGCCATTCACGCCTGTTTGGCTTGTGAAAGAAACTGGTGAATGCGGACGACTTAGATCTGAGTTTGAAGCTTGTGTGTCAATTGCTGTCCGTCCGCTTTGTCCTGAAGCATCGGTGACAGTGTTCAAAGACCCTTGTCGCGGATTTGATGCAGATGTGGTTGCGGTAGGGGTTGGGGATCTGGGGGTCTTGGTCGATGGTAGTGGTTTGTCGGCAGTAATCTTTGGATGAGTCGTGTCAGGGGGTGAAGGAAGTTTCTGGATGACATTGAAAAGAAGCTTGTTGGTCTTGACTGCCACTGTCTGTATCATTTGCACGTGGTGAGCAAGATTGGGTAGGATCGCAGGAATGAGGCGAGGCGTGAAAGGGACGATGACGTCTTGCGCGAAGGTCAAAAATTCGGCTAACCATCTTAGGACAGTAGTGTGCTGGATTTCATCGTCTATCAACGGAGTGAGCAACATCGTCAATAAAGCAAACCAATTCGCCAGCATACGTTGTTCAGGATCAGTTTGTTGGATAAGAATCTCTATTATTGAAGGGAAGTTAATCTTGACACCTTGCCCTGGCACCCAAACTGGAAGCGTGATCAGAGTAGAGACAAAGAATGCAAAAGAAGTGACTTACCCCCGGTGTCATTGGGATCCAAATCGGATGTGTCGTCTTCATGGACTTGGTCCTGTGCCTCGTTCTCCAACATGTACAGGGCCCGCTCCGCATTCTCCAGGTTGATGTCTGGGAGTTTCTCTCCTTCTACCTCGGAACGATGAGATGATTCAAGAGGAGCCTTGCGTTTGGCCGCTTGCTCGAGCTCACGGGTTACGAGGGTCACGTCTCGAATTTCCCTTAAAAACTCTGCCAAAAGCCCCTCAGTGGCGACTCGGACATCTTCGGTGGGGTCAGAAAGGTATTTCCTGTAGAATGGGTCAGCATAATAAGCGAGATGATGAGATACACTAACAGCAATCCGTCCAAGAACTCAGGGAGAAATGTGATGAGCTCTAATTCTGGTACAGAGTCGAGAACATTTAACCACGAGATTAAATAGCTCCTCGTAAAGGGACTGACGACATAGATACGTTCGCGAAGCAATGGAATAAAGTGTGCAAGCGAAAAAGCCTTCTTGACACCTTCGCTCTCTGCTGACTCGGGCAAATCAACAAGGACACCATTTATGACTGGAGGAGCGAATTGATTTCGTACTCGAGCGGTTTCAGGGTACATTGGGATGTATACGGAGGCCGATTCTGCGACAATGTCTTTCAGGAGCCTGTCAAGGAGCTCAGCACCATTCTTCACGGACAACTCTGAATCTGCTGCAAGCTTATAACAGGACTGAGGTCAAATTTACGCAGAAAAAGTAGCTGAAAAATACCTTGCTCAACGCATCAAATATTTCATTGAAATATACCAGCACCTCTCCTTTCGAAACCTTTGCAATGTTGTATAGACACTCGGCCGAGAAATATCGAATTCTATTTTCTGGATCCACAAAGCAATCAAGAAGAGGGCCAATGAACTTGCTCATGTAAGGGGCGATGTCCACTCCAAGAGCAATTGCCGTGCCAGCAAGACCAATTGAGCCACCGTTCCGTATATGTAGCGGGTTGGACGGATTGCTGAACATCTCCACAAGCTGGTCAATGATCTGACTGATACGCCTGTGGTCTCCTTGCTGATGACATTCTCTAACTTGTCTATAAAATAGAGTCATTGATTGTATGATAACATGGAAACATGCAAGGCATACTTCTCCAATTCAAGAGCTGAAGCCTTACGCTTCTCGTAGATTTTGTCGACAATCTGCTTTGCAATATTGGAATCTATTTCATCTGAGTATGCATAACTTATAATAGAGTTATAAAACATACCCATTGTCTCTAAACGAGGTCGAAGTTGGATTCCGTTGAAACGAGCATAAGCAACAAGGTGATCAAGAGAACAGACGCGTTTAGGTCACTCAATCACGAATCACGGCTATAGGAGTGGCATTACAAATAAGGAAGTATCCCCCTTAACCTCCAACTTCAACCATGAATCCCTCTAACGGTTGGCTCCTGGTCGCTCCCCATGGCGTACAAGCGCTCTCCAGTGGCCATTTAAATTGTGCATCCCAAAATTATTATGGGAGCTACATAGATGCCGACAAGGTTTACACAGTCTTCAAGGTTGAAGACGAAGGTTGTGCCCAAGCTATCTCCGAGTTCAACCAAGATTTCAAATATTTCGCCCCTGCTCCTTCTTCCGACAGTCAGCTCGTCTGGTTGCGAAAGTCTGCTATTGATCCTAGCTTAAAGAGTGATTCGGAAGACCCTCTTATCTATCTTCAGGACCTTTGGGGACCTACGTCACGCGGAGGTCAAGACACTCAGGTCGTTTTGGAAGGACACCAACGAGTGTCCAACAGGGCTTTTGAGGTTCACTACGCCTCGGACAATGCTGTGCTTCTATCCATGGACTCCAGTCGTGCAGCACACATCGATACCAGTCTTCCAGCCTTCTGGAAGTCCACTCTACTTCCAACATCTCCAAGCTCCTATATCCCTGTTCCCCCTTCAGCTATTGAGCCTGTCAAGCACATCCTTGAAAATCTTAGATTTAACCCACAGGTTGCATCAGTCGTCAATAACATTTCTCTAGCTCAAATCAAGAATGACGTCCGTTTTCTGACTGGCGAGGATGGCGAATCCGGGATTGTTTCTCGACACTCCTTTTCCAAAGGCGCCGTAACCGCTGCCCACTGGCTCAAAGAACGTGTAGAGGCTACCGGGGCTTCATGCCGTCTTATGCCATTTTTAACCGGTTTTGCTCCCAACGTCATATGGTAATGTCACTCTCTTATCTCTACGTGAGAAGTTTACGGACCTCTATCCAGTCGCTACGCTGCTATTCGTGATACAAACACCACTGTCCTCATCAGTGGACATTATGACAGTCGCGGGTCTTTTGGCAGTGTGCGTGCACCTGGAGGGGATGATGACGGCTCTGGGACCACTGGCGTATTATCCGTTGCTCGTACCATCGCTCGCAAAGGTGTCAAATTTCACTCCAACGTCGAATTAGCTTTCTTTGCAGGAGAAGAACAAGGTCTCCTCGGGTCGAGAGCCTATGCAAGTACGTCAATTTACGATTTAAAATGTTATTTATTGTTTGACGTGGGGCCAGAGGAATTAAGAAGCACGGACGCGAACCTCCTGTTAATGATTCAAGCAGATATGACTGCTTACAGAGCCCCTGGAGAACCTCTCCAACTCGGCCTGCCTGATATGTAAAATCTTTGGCTTCATGGTGTAGTGTTTATAACTCAATTTGTCCTAGCATTGGAACCTCAGAGGTCACCCAACTCGTTGCTAACATCTCCAATATCTATACCCCGGAACTGAAAGTAGGATTTACACCAGTAGGTCCCGAGTCCTCTTACTCCATGATAACCATGCTCATGAACTGAAACTATTAGGCTTGCTGCAGTGACCATCAAGTATATTTCACTCTAATTTTTGTTGAGCGATGAAGCTTAGTGCACCTTCTATTTAGTCTTTCCACGAACAAGGATTCCCAGCATCACAGGTCTTCGAAAGGGCTGGTCCGAGTATGTAATTTGGCAGTTTAATGTGAAGCAAAACTGACTTGGGACTTAGTCGCCGACCCTATGTATCATAACAGTGGTCAGTGCATCGTTTACTACCTTTGTTGTTTATATTCCCTCTCATCTTTCTACAGGTGATCTCAGCGATCGAGAGAACTACGACTTTGAACAACTCAGGTCAATCGCCAAGGTCCAGTTTGCGACTCTTCTCCATGCTGCCGGCTTTGAGCTTTGAGTGGTTCACATCAACATCTTTCTCTGAGCCAAGATATACTTATGATTTAAACATGAAGTAAACAAATTCGTGTGTGTAACGTTATTACTATTAGAGCCTTTCCTGTCGTTCTGGCAAGCATGGAGCCAAACTGTGATTAGAAACCAACACTCTTGCGAATAGAACTAATCAGCTTGTTCTCAAAATCCCCTCCAGCTTCCCACATGGAAAATCCTGCAAGACCCATATCTTTTATGAACTTCCCCTTCGCTGCAAATGACTGGATTCTGACTTAGCCCAATTCACGGATATTTTGGTGAAGCGACCTACTCTGGTGTCATCAAACGAAACCATGATCTCTGTGGCGGGGTTGTACGCGTAGGGCTATCAATCACAGTTAAGTAAGTCATTGAATCTGTTGGAAAGATTTGGATGCGCGACCAAAACCAAAAACTTACGGTTTGGCTACAGGTATCAAAGACAGTGGATATTCCATTCTTTGGGCTGCCGTCGGCATTCAAGTATCCGAGTGAGACCATTCCCCAGAAGTTGATGTTTCCACCAGGACCTGCGCTATTACCACAAACATCAACACCTGCAGCGTCATCCCATGAGTCACCCGCAGGTGGGGCGCTTGCATCAAACTTGGGGTAGGGAACCAATTGTGTCGTTGAACCCTTTACAAAGGCGTTTGCCTTGCGGACCCGGAACGAATGTCCATATCCAGCCACACCAAGCACCAGCTGTGAAAGTGGAATTCCTGCGTGGTTCCACTTCTGCACAGCGGAAACAGCAGAGCCTGCTCGGTTGGATGCGGAGGCGCAGGTGTCGTTCAGAGGAGCGTTTGGGCCGACAGTGGCACTCCATGGGCCCCAGATATCATAATTCATGATAGCTATCCAGTCAAGGACTTTGGCAAACCCAGAGACATCACTCAGCGGACTTCCATTTGGACCAAAGAAGGGAACTGTAGCTGTCGCTGCAGACAAGAGCAATTTTGAGCCGACGGCGTCCTTTCGAAGCTCTTGCAGGAATAATAGGAAATTTTGGGTGTCCGAGGGGTTGATGGCATTGCACCCAATTCCCTGGTTGGTGGGATATTCCCAGCTAAATATATGCGCGCATCACTCTTCAGTGACTGTTTCATCGATGACGCTGGCAACGACATACTCGAAATCAAGACCGTCAAGATTGTATTGTTTTGCTAGTTGGGTCACCGTTTTCACGAATGTTGTTCGGTTTCCAGCAGAACCGACATTCAACGAGAATCCTCGGGAACCCGTCCAGCCACCAATGGAAACCAGTGCTTTAACTCCCTAGTACATATTTTAACTTGTAAGCAATGTTCAAATAATTCGTCAACGAAAACCTACATGTTTGTGTGCTTCGGACACGAATTGCGACAATAGTTGCGGCTCTAACACGTCAAGGGTAGCAGCACTTGGGGTAGTTTCACTTGTCGAATTCTGACGTCAGGTTCAACGCTTATTTGCTGACATCCTTGAAACTCACGCAAATGCGTATGTGAGATGTGTATACGATGACCATGGGACCGCTGAAAGCGGGAATCCTGTGGTTGCATGCCAACTGGCGTACCAAGCGCTTGCAACTCGCCCTGGAGATGCGAGTCGGGCCAGAGATGGTACCGACCCCCCACCTAAAAGAGAGCTGAACGCGACCTGAGAGGCTGCAAGAACGAGCAAGAGTAAGCGTTGGATTATCATGGGAGTTCAAAAGGGGCTGGGAGGCTGACTTGGTCATTGAACTTCTCTTCGCACATATTTATACCTTCTTACCAAGGAGACAACACTTGAGGATGAATTGGACAAGATATTTCGGGTTGTTCGAAGAATGATATCCATGCGCCACTCTGAATTATTCTCTTTTGTTACCGGATGGAAGGTCATTGCTTGTCTTTTCCATGGATGATCCGAGCGCAACTTCGCTGGAGACGACTCGGACTGGCATGACACGCGTTTGCGATGCTTCGTTAGGGGCATAACCATGTCGCCATGTTGAGAACTAAGTGAACGAATCGCAATAATAAATAAAAGGTCGTTGAGTACAATGATATAAAAACCCAAAAATATCGTGGTAGAAAATCGCGTAGTACAAGTTACTGTACAACATTCTCGGACCGTGTTCATCATAGATTACATTGAGTTAGACGGTGGTGCCTTCTTTCTCCACAATCTTGATTTCATGCTTGGAGGTGGACTTCTTGACAGGATTGGGAGCCTATAATGTGAAAAGAAATCAAATGAGTAAAAATGGGGGAAATATCGCCATGCAAGAAGTCTCACAGCAAAGATTTCGTCCAATTCCTCCCTGTATGCATAAACGTGAGGATAGCTCTATGTGACGATATGAAGCACTTACAGTGTTCTGCCCTTGGTCTCCACAGCACAGAAGTAAATAACGGCGCATTCGAACAGATCCCATGCGATGTAAACAATGTAGTACTGTTAATAAGATAGCAGAAGTAAGTCACAATTAATGCAAGCTCTTTGTAACTCCTCACCTTCCAAGTGATCCTTTCAAGAGCGATGGGTCCGGCGTAGGTGTTAACAAATGAAGCACAGCTAACTGCCAGAGCATAGCTACAGTGATTAACTATTAGTGAAAGTCCAATCGATAAAGATGAAGATCTTACAAGGCCATTCCTTTGGCTCTGAAGGGAAGGAAGGATGTTGAGAAAGGATATATGTCACAGATTAGTCTAAGACGCACCGGGTGTTGTAAGCCAGACATTCTGCAGGGTAGAGAGCTTGTAATGGGGTATATGTGATACTGTAGAAGAAGCCAAACAGGACTAATTGTTTAATTGATAGAGAAGGTTAGCAACGATGCAACTGAATTCATGTTTAACCTGGTATACTTACAGATAAAGGCAACAGCAGCATTGGCGCCTGCAGGATTTGCGTTTGATGCACCCCATTTTGCAGTGCAGCCTAAAAGACAGTTGATGTACACGAATACGTAGAAACACGTCTAGAACGCACCTGTCACGATGGCTAGAGTACCGGCACAGGTCAAAGTACCCCAGAACCACATCGTTCTTCTGCCGACTACATGGTTCGAAACATGTCAACTTCACCATTGCAGGAGATGAAGGGGTATCTTAATACCTTTATCAGTGAGAGTTGTGCCGATAAGAGCACCAATCGCAGAAACAATGGTGTTGACAAAGTTCAACGTCAACCTTCCATTCTGTGATTCGACACCTATGGCTCCAAACAGGACGGTTAAAAAGTAGCTGTGTATATTGATAAGTTACCAGCCGAATTTTCAAGAATTTAAAAACATACCCCAATCCATTTCCAGACCATTGCTTCAAGTAAAATATGTCAGTTCAGCCACTGGATGCGAGTTGTGCCCGTGAACATACACCAAAGAAGCCCATCATCAACATCATCATAGTTCTATAGCGGGCATTGCGAGTGTTAAACAGCTCTCTGTAGTCCCACCTGAAGAACACCGTTAATGGACAGAAAAACAAGGTTAAATGAAGAATGTGATCCCTACCAGCGCTTATCTGAGGCATCAAGCTTGACGGAGTCTTCGAATTCCTTCCATTCAAGTTTGACAAGAGGCGCATCTGGATCGTCGTTGCCATGATATCTAGCAAGAATTGTAAGCGCTTCTTCCTTTCTACCTTGAGCAATAAGCCAGCGAGGAGACTAAAAAAAGGTTACATTGGTGAGCAGCAAGTCGGCCATAAGCGGTGAGTTTACCTCTGGAAGAAGAAACGCGAAAGCAGCAAGTATAGCGGCAGGGACAATCTGAATAGCTAGGGGTACTCTCCACGAACTTGAAGACTGTATCTTTCCAGTAGCAATAGTGATACCGGCTATTATTCAAGGTGAGAAAGCCACAATCAATAAAATGTATATTTCAACTTACTGCAAAGAATAGAGCCAGAGTAATAGAATGCTGGAACAAGTTAGACGGAAGCCATGCTGAGAGGACTATCGAGGACTTACTATTATAACTGCAAAGAGCGCCAATATCCATGAGCCCAGTGGTTCAGACAATTCAAAAATTTAAACTCACAGTCCAGTCAGACGTCCACGCCACTAGAACAAACGATAAACTTGAGCGTCACATCAACAACTTAGAAGGAGGTGTATCATACTTGTGGAGGAGACATCTCGACGACATATGCTGGGGCCGCAGTTGTTGAAATGGCGACGCCAAATCCCAAGAAAAAGCGGCCTCCCAATAGATAAGCCAAGTTTTTTGCCACAGTGACCACAATAGCGCCTAATGCAAAAATATTAGTTTGCTGAGCGGTGCTGAGCGAAGGTTTACTCACCGGCGATGATGATAACACTACCAATGCACATACCCGCTCGCCTACCAGCGGAATCGGCTATAGGGCCAGCAATGAACACACCGGCAATGCTTCCGATCGAATACTGTGAAGTACGGTGAGGCCAAGAAGTAACAGGGAAAGACGATGTAGTTACTATTCCGAAGATAATGGCAGTCGTGCTGCCGACTCCTCCACCAGCATCAAGACCAGAAATACCGAAGAATGTGAGATATTGTCTTTGAACGCGTTAAAACACGACCACAAGACATTCAGGAAAACGCTTACTCCATGCCGTTGACAGCACTCATAACTGTTGCACACTCTTCGTCAACTGGGTTTCTACGGAAGCAACACAAGTAGTTACGCACCAGATCCATCGAAACCATTCGACAGACTCCCCATAAACGCGACGAGAAGAATGGCAAATAATTGGAGAGAACGTTTGCTCGTGGCCTTCAACTGAGGACCAGTGGAGAGGGCCAACGCGTAATCGACATTCTCTACGTGAAGGACTTTCGTGTTGGCGTTGCTCTGAGCGACTTCATCGCTGACCTTCTCGTCATCATGAGAAAGCTTTTCTGGTGAATGAGTCGACATGATGAGAAGTCGTACAAATTCCAGAGGAAGTGCGAAGATTTATATGTTTTCATGACACGGACAACGGACGCTGATTGAAAATGGGGTTGTTGATATTGGCATAAAGGAGTTAGAGATTTGGTCCATGTGATGAATTGTCTGTTGAAATATTTCATCAGGGACGGACATATATGGGTTCAAAGCCAAGGCCATTGTCAAGCAGGATAGACGCTATAACGGCCTCCTTAATTGCATTTCAGGCAGAAGGTTTAATGTCGGAAGAATTCTCTAGTATATGGACGCTAATAGCAAGATGAATTCCTTGCTGCGGAAGATAGCAATATTTTGACCTCAAGCATTAGCTTTTAGAGCGACTTTCAGGGAATGAAACTTGAGTCGGAAGAAATAAAAGATTTCGATCCCAATCGCGGATGTTTTTAAGAGATCAGTCATCAGTGGGGTCAGCGTTTGATTCAGGGAAAGAACAAAGGTCAATTGAAGTTCAGACATGAGTAAAAAGACACAAACGTCAAGAGGAACACGGAGAAGAAGAAAACAAATTCGTGTACATAGAACTTAGAATTCATCACCCGTGGGAATCTATTCAATGATAGAAGTTTAGACTTGGTTCCCGGCCCGGCAATCTTTTGCAGATCCTATTGCTTTCTCTCTGTGACCACCATGGAACCAGCAGTTTGTCTGGAACTAAAATCATGGCTCTCTAAGAATGGCTCTGGTTTTCATCCAGATGTCGCCTTTTCTCAAGGTCATAAAATTTAGTAATTTTCAATTTATTTTTTCATGTTCTGATAATCCATCTCAGTTAGTTCGGGGTCGAATATCATAGCGACCAACAATTTGCCCTCAGATTCCACCATCGTTTCATGTCCCTTCAGTTTGATCATCACCGTAGAAAGTGCACGAAATTCCGTTGTTTCTTTGCTTGAATTCTCAGATGTTCCTGAATGGTCGGAAAGGCAATGGATCAGCACGTATCTGGCATTACACTGGATCGTTCGAGGCCGAGATGACATGTAGAGCCGCTTTGCTTTGACATTCATTTCGACCGACTTCTCATACACAAGACAGCACTCAATCCAAACTGAATGAATTGCAACATATGGCCTATTTGAATACACTCCCAACGCCTGACAAACTGCGGACCCCTTTACACTTTACGGACCCCGAATTGGAGTTATTCAAAGGCTCTAATCTGTATGGTGCATCCGTGGACAGAAAGCGGATTTGGGAAGCTGAATGGCATGCTTGTCGCGACGCATTGGAGAAATCTAACTCAAAATGGGCGCAGCTTTTTACTTGGTCTGATCTTTCCTGGTTTCTCAATGCAATAGTCATTTACGCAATCAATAGGGAGATGTATCTCACCGCCGCTACATATCTTTCATCTCGAGCATTTCCGTCATCGCTGCTTTCTCCAACACCATCTCTGACACATTCTACTTCAACAACCCCCGTTCTGATTCCCGGAGTAGATTCGCTGAATCACGCACGCGGTCAACCCGTCTCGTGGGTAGTCACCCATCCACATAACCATCCTTCGCCATCCACTACATCCGAAAGTCTAAAAGAACCACAGATATCTCTGGTGACACATACTACGACCGTAAAGGGCCAAGAGATATTCAACAATTATGGACCAAAACCCAACTCCGAGTTGATTCTTGGCTATGGCTTTTCGATTGAGAAAAATCTTGATGACACCATTGTTCTTAAATTTGGTGGGCCTCACGACAAGAAATGGGAAATAGGTCGATCCATCCTTGGAGCCGAGGACATCTGGCGCGCCATTCTCTCGAACTTCACAGAAGTGGAACAGGATCCGACATACGAAGATGTTTTGGATGCAGCTGGTGCTTTCCAGGACATGGTTCAGAGTCTCATCGACAAAATGCCCGAAGAGGATATCAGTCAGGTAGGCGATGTCCGACCAGAAGTCGCGGTCATGTTCCAACACTATATCGAAGGTATTCACACACCTTTTGACGCCCTGGATAACAATGTACTGATCGTTTATTTAGGACAAAATGATATTCTATCCAAACTTTTGGATTATGCCAAAGCGCGAGAAGAAGAAGGCATCGAAATGGCACGACAGGAAGGAATCGACTTGGTTATCGAGGACTCTTAACGTTCAATACCAGAAATCAGCGTCTGCATGTATGCTTATACGAATACATTTATTTACTATACAAGAGTATATTTCTGAACTACCTTTGCGCGAATCAAAGACCTGTCCATGTTAACGTGTCTTTGAGGTCCACGATATCCTTCAACTTCAGATCCACCGATGAGGCTCCAACCTGTACAACAAATGTGCCACTCTCTGCAATCCAGTGTTGCGCTACATCATCATAGAATCCCAGTGCCTCTCTATCAAGTGATACTTCAACAGTCTTGGATTCTCCTGCCTGAAGACTGGTCTTGATGAAACCCTTGAGCTCTTTAGGTGCTCGAGGAAGACAAGCTTCTTTATCAGATATATATATCTGGGACACTTCCCTTCCGGCCACATTTCCAACATTCTTCACCGTGAAGCTGACCGTAAAGTCACCATTGGCAGAAACTGGCGAGACTTTCAAATCGGAGTAGTCGAAAGAAGTGTATGACAACCCATAACCAAAGGGGAACAGGGTCTCAAGGTTGCGGATATCATAGCTTCTGTAACCAACGAAAATACCCTGGACAACGTTGATAATTTACTTCTTCTGCAGCTCAAGTGGGACATACCTCGTTGTATAAGATGCGACCTCGTTCTTGACCTTTATCTCCAAAGGAGGGGAACGACGGCGAATCTTCCAAGCGTTTCCTGTGATATAGACGCATCAGCAATCCTTGAATCTAGAATAGGTTTGTCATTTTCCGTACGGGAATGTCAAAGGAAGTTTGCTGGCGGGATTGACTTTGCCAAAAATCACGTCAGCCAGGCCGTTACCGAGCTCATTGCCTCCATAGAAAGCCTAAATCCCGGTGTGAATAATTCTCGAGAAGTCGCAAATGACGATTCAGAATTAAGCACCTGAAGAAGTGTTGAAACCTTCTCCACCCATGGCATTTCGACAGGTGTGCCTGACTGGTTAACCACAATTGTATTGGGGTTTGCAGCAACCACTTCTTCGACTAGGCGGTCTGTGAGACCCGGCAATCTTTTACATCACATCAGTCTGGCATCATAACAGTAATGGAGAAACACAACTTCATATCTTCTCTGTCATTCCCTTCTGTTTCCCATCTGTCAAAAGAGGTAAAACAAGTTAGACAAAAAAAGGATTATATCAGTTCGAAAACGTACTCGTAATTCAATCCGACAACCAAAATAGCAACTGTGTGGAGTATTTAGACACACAGGGGACGAGTGAGAAAGACTGAACGCACGGTCTGACGACTTCGCAAGCTGAACAGCCTCTTGTATGTGAGCATCGTCGCTTAAATCACGGATGGCACCTGCTCTGATACCACCCCAACATGGGAAGGGCGTTCCTCGAGCCACAAACTCTGCAGAACTAACCCTGATCTCCAAATCATAAGCCTGGCCCGCCGTCAAATCCTTCGCTACCTGGCGGATATCTGTCGTCCCCATACCAAAGAACGATTCCCCTTGCTCCGGCGCAGTGCTCAAATCTATAACCAATTTTCCGTCAAGGAACAGGTTGCCCCGGCCCGCCAGGTTCAAACCAAACTCCCAATCCCCACTCTGGTCAGGGGTGAACTTGGCTTTGTACTAATGAACCGTTATTGGGGCAAAGCAATTCAGAGATGTATTAAACTGACTTACGCTATAAAAGCAGACCAAATTAACTTTATCTGCCCCCTGTGACAAGTCAATGTTAGCTATTCAGATCCCAACTGCGCATGCCGATTTCAAACACTCACAATTCCATCAACGAGGAAGCATTCAGAGCTGTGCGTTGTGGTACTCCATATGTGAGGAGGAAGGGGCGCAGTCAGGTTTGCGGTCGTACTGACAAAATCCTCAGAGGGCAATTCATTCCAGAATAGCACATCTGCACCCTGTTGACCATCATCTCGCACCAAGTATTGATCCAGAAGAGGGATATATTTGTGGGTTGTTGTACCCAAAGACCATTTGACCTCAGCACCAATATCCTTTGCCACGTCCGAAATGCCTTCAAGAGGAGAAATAGTGTACGTCGACCTCAACCTGGCCGAACCCCCACCCGATGTCATTGCATACTTCGCATTGGGTCCAATGACTGCGATGCTCTTTGGGTTATTCACAACCGGAAGCAGTTTTTTGTCATTTTTCAGCAATACGATAGCATCTGCTGCGGCGGTCCTGAGTAGCTGTCTCAACTCTGGTGTATCTCGGGATTCCTCTGGGCCATCGAATGGGATTCCAGAGGCGATGCCCTTATTCACAAGGTTGAGAACCTGTATAGATATTGATCTTTCATTAGTAACATTCTTGATGCAAACACGGTGT
Source organism: Panaeolus cyanescens (assembly GCA_002938355.1). NCBI lineage: Eukaryota > Fungi > Basidiomycota > Agaricomycetes > Agaricales > Panaeolus > Panaeolus cyanescens. The sequence goes on along the minus strand of NHTK01005928.1, from coordinate 3,970 downwards.
TCACCTGCCTTTTCGACACGTTTATCTATACCATTTATTGTCAATTTCCCGGCTTGAAGCGCCCGTTCCACAGCTTTTCCTCGCATCACTGTGGGACCCCTGCGGACATACCCAAAACATCATTAATTATCCCATAATAAACTGCGGAGGACAAGAAACTCACGGCATCTCAATATCTAGACCCGCTTGTATACTGGCAGTCGTACTGTATGTTCCAGTCCAGTCGCTGATGATCGTGCCTTGGTATCCCCATTCCTGGTCCCCAGCTTGAGACATGCACAGGCAAAAACAGACGAGATCGACATACTTTGCGAAGAATGTCATCCAACAGACGTTTGTTTTCTGAAACATGAAGGCCATTGACGCGATTATATCTGGGGTTAGAAGAGGTGTTTCAGGTCAAGCGGAAGGGGAAAGCCAGATTAGGGTTGTCATACGCCGACATAATGGCCCATGGATTGGACTTTTTAATGGCAATTTGGAAAGGTTTGAGATATATTTCTCGCAAAGCACGCTCGCTGAGATCGCCTGCGCAATTGTGAAGACGACAACTGTTAACGGAGACGAGATGGCTTACTGCTGATGGAAAATCTATGGTATGTTTCAGTATCTGTGAGCATGTACTACTTATGAGTGGAACTGACCTCTCGAATTCTTGATCATTGGCAACGTAGTGCTTGATCGTGGCACTGACGCCCTTGGATTGAAGGCCGTTGATGTATGCAGCCGCAATATTACCGTTGAGGTTGGGGTCCTCAGAGAAAGACTCAAAGCCTCTTCCCCCAAGAGGAGAGCGTTGTATATTTACAGTAGGTGCGAGTAAGATGTGAGTGCCTTGTAGGAGTGTTTAGGTCATGGATACACTGTGTGTCTTGATGAAAACACCCACTCTTGGCTCGAGCTTCCTCTCCAAGAGCTTCTCCTACTTTCCAAGCCAAATCTTCATCAAAAGATGAACCTAGACCTGTAGATGAAGGGAAACAGCTGGAGGGAACACCATTGAAGACTGGCAGATTTTTTTAGCAGGCTGTTCATGACGCAGCGAATGGATGGGACCTACACTGTCCACCCCGCACCCCATTCGGACCTGAGGCACATATCCTTAAATATGAAAAACGGACAAAATCCAATAAGCGCACCGTCGCTCATCCGGATGGATGGTATTCCAGCCTCTGGTACAGGTTCAGTGCTCCACCATCCCTGATAAAATAGGCGATTAGTCAATCCCTGCTCAAACAGGGGCTATTAGCATACCAATCCTGTTAAAAGCTTAATTTTCTGAGGTATGGTCAACTTGGCCAATGTAGCCTTGATATCAAGTTGCTCAAAGTCGGGCATGTTAGGATGCTCAAAGACGATAAGAATCGGTTTGGAGAGACGTGGAGTTATAAGCTTGCGGACAAATCTCGGTTCGAGAATTGAGAAAAGTGGTCATGCTACTTGTCTGTTTTTGCGTTTGCTTTCTCAGCAGATGATAAATTAAAATGGAGAGTCTAATATCACGACCTCTGCAGAAATTGACATCTTCAACGGGGGCAATATGTATAAAAAGTCAGAAGCTGATGAGAAGAGGAAGAAGAATAGAATTGGCAGACTATTTGTGGGGTAGAGTGTTGTTTATAGGCCTTTGAACCAAACACGCTGCTGCCGTTCTCGCCCACACGGAAAACATTCGGTGTCATCCATTTCTGTTCCAGGCCATCCACCTTGTAAACTAATTTAAAGGTCTACATTAAGTTGGTTATTAATTCTCTATCTCATAACATATATCCTTCAAATATTTATTACCTCCACAATGGCCTTGACAATCAAGATAAAGTGCGTCGATCACCAAACTTTGAGGTCAAGCTTGTATCCTGAGAACCTATGCTAGCAAGGGAAAGAAGCGAGTGATCGATGAACCTGCTCAAAATATTTTATCTGCCACCGAAACAGAACCACCTCACCCTACGAAGCGAGGTAGGAATACCAAAATCTCCTCGACCCCTTCCGCGAACCCTGAACCAATAAAAAAAGCTAGACGCGCAGAAACGAGACAATGTCCAATTTGCAGTGAACATATACCTCTCCGGCTATTACCTGTCCACAGAGACTTGGAAGACGAACGTTTAGCAACCATTATAGGAAAGGTTGGATCCTTAGAGCCAATATATGACGAAGATGCTGATAATGAGTATGATCCTCCTCTTTCCAACTCCATTAATTGGGCTGAATGATTTACTTTGCAGACCAGGTCCAAGTTCAAGGGCAAGGCGATCTGCCATTAAGGCCCGAAAATCCATGACAACTCAAACGCCTGCGGACATTATTGAGCAATCAACTAAAACGATTCAAGCAGTTAGACGACGCAGGAAACAACGTTATGGGAAACTTAAAGACATGGCCCGTGAAGAAGAGGAGAGTGCTCGCGATCCATGGCTAAGACGATTTACTGGAGAGGAGGTTCTTTGCCCGGTTTGCTCAACAACTGTTAGAGGGGATCAAGACGTAATTGATGCGCACGTTGACGCCTGTCTGGCATACGAAAACCGTCGAGCAGAAGAAGCACGAGAACGCGAACTGGAGCACCGTCGCGCAATAGATGAAGGGATTTGGGAAGGAGAAGAAGATGCAACATTCGCCGGGGATATACGAGGTGATTTTAGTTTGATATGGTACAATTTTAATGTTTTAATATCCTGTGCAGGTGCGGGTTTTCAACGGCGCCTGGATGTGGAGGATTCAGACATCGAAGTGGATATTGAAGGGGATGATAACGAGGTCTTTGGAGAAGTGCAATTCACAGAAGGCGACATTGTTCCCGTCGTGGTTTCCAGGCCAGAAATTGATGAAGATGGGGAAGTGGAGATTGAGGATGATGGGTCTGACGACGGACAAAAGACGTTGCAAGAACTTGTTGCAGCCTCTGCACACATTCATCAAGAAAAAGCAAGTCTACGGCGAGACGTGAGTGCTGCAGAAGGAGAGGCGGACCAAGCCATCCTGAACGCACGTCAGCGAAAGGACAAGGCAAGCCTTGTGACGGCTTTAGAGAACAAGATCAAATTATTGGTGGGTGGTAGTTTCTTTTGTTGCTTGCCTCATCCCTCGGAATACGTTTCTTAAATTGATTTGCAGGAATCAATGCCCTCCGTTGTCCCCTCCGCACCCCTTGTTTGTCGTATATGTCTGGACCCATATAACGAGCCAACGGTTTCAACTGGATGTTGGCACACGTGTTGCAAAGAGTGTTGGTTACGGTGTTTGGGTTCTACAAAACTTTGTCCCATTTGCAAGCGAATTACTGGCGCTACAGATTTGCGTCGTGTATACCTATAAAGTCCGCTTAATGGCAATTCTTGTGACGGTTTATGTCCATTCATTTGGTTCCTGCTTGATACATCAACATTTCATGTTTAACAAGAGCAAAAGAGGTTGAAATGAAAAGCATCATATCTGGCCTTGTCAAATCGTCACTTTCCCAGACCAGCATAAACCAGCGAGTTCTCGCGGTTACAGCAGAATCTGGACGCGTCCAAAGAGAACGTTGAGTGAATCTGGATGCGTAGAAACGCAACACCACGACGTATAAAATCTTGTGCCGCAGAGCAATATATAGTGCAAACGTGGTGGCTTACCGAACAACGACCATATTCTCAAGGGCAAGGTTCAAGCGAAGACAATGCGAAGTTTTTAAGAGTAATGCATTAGTGGTGGTGGTGTATAGTGATATATATGATACATATAGCGAGTTAGCATGTCTATGCGAGAGGGCTAATCAACCTACGCAAAACGTGTCAGTCTTTGTAGCATGCATGGCACAGTCAGAATATACGCACTTGATGAGAGAAGGCTGAGGGTTGCTTTGAGTGAAACCAACGTAGATAATGAGAGGAATCCATCCATAATGAAGAACAGTCTTTGGCGTCATTGTCAGTCAAAATGTGGAGATGAAATTTATTCATGTCGACTTACACGTCCGACTTCAACG
>NHTK01005927.1:0-28055 GCA_002938355.1 Panaeolus cyanescens | reverse complement strand
AAAAAGCACGAAAAAATACACACAGAGGAACATCATCAGCAACATAAACATTCAAAGGCTATCACTGTTGTCGACCCAGCTTACGTTTCTCGTGTTCGTGGAGATTCAGCCAGGTCATCAGACAAAAAGTCAATCTCTTCAGCCTCCGGTTTGAGGCCACCTTCGTCTCGTGCAAAGTCACATTCTTCCAATGGTTCAGATGGTGAGTAACTCGTCTTCCATCTTCCCCAAGCTGGACTTAAATTTCGTCGTGCTGACCACAGGAGCCCATTTTGCTCTCTTACCTACGCCTTCTCCAGAACTAGGACATCCTTCAGCTCATCATCACCCACACCACCATCATCATCATCAGTCGTCTCATGACATGTTTATGCCTAATCCATCCCATATGCCTTCTTGGGAGGTAATGAGGTCCGAGAGTAGCTCCGTACCAACCGGCTCAAAGCGTGCTCATGATTACAATCCTGTCGACGAATTCTTTATCGACATGAAGAAACGAAGAGTCAATCCTTCCTACGACCCTCGTTAGTCATTCCAGAACCACTTTCAAGTTTAAAAAAATTTCTCATCTTATATGTAACACCATCAGGTATGGCTGAACGTCTCAACAATATCGCTTACCAACAGAACGGCCCCAGCCCTCATCATCCATCGTCCACCTTTAACCCCCGCTCCGTCTCCCTTGATATTCGCACTCCCGAGGAGCTTGCAGCCGTGAACCAATTTCTTGTCACTCTCGGCCGCGATGTATCGGGTAGCCTTCGACCTCCTGTTCCTCCTTCCCACTCAAATTTCCCATCCGATTCCTACTTTGATCCCGCTAATTTAAGTCAACTCGGCCTAGCTGGTATGCCAGGCTTGCCGGCTTCCAGTTCCAATTTCCCCGAGAATCCCTACACAACCAACGAGCAACCTCAATATGGTAATCCATCGTACTCTTCTCGCTCGAGCCATCCTTCTGTCCAGTCAAACCCATACGGATACCCTGCCATGAATGACTCGTCTATGGGCTACTCCCCCTCCTCCACTGACTATCCCAGCAACGGTAGCCGTCGCAGCAACCATGGCTCCGGAATGCAACGCTACTATCACCACCCCACTCCACCGCTCGAAAGTAGTTCACCTCATTCCACTGCTTCTACTCCTGTCACAACAACGCCACCTCAAGTACCAATGTCAATGCCACCCGATTTTGACTACATTCGTACTTCTCGTGGCCCTCCACCAGTTGCTCATCTCGCACCACCGGAATACATCAACAAGCCTATGCGACCTGCCATTCCCCTGAAATCACTGCCAAGTAATTCTCAGCCTCCGACTAGACCTCCGGTCGGTGAACCCAAGTATTCTCTATCGGCGCACCGCCCCAAGCCTTCAACTTCGTCGATTTCAAAGCCTGGCTCGCTTTATCCTCTGCTTACATCAGGCGACATCCAATACAAGCTGCCACCCTTGAATAGAATGTTCAGATCTCCATCACCACCTTCTCGCGAATCGACGCCAAGCTCAACTCATTCTTCGCCGATCTTACAGCCCACTGTCCTTCCCAGCATTCATTCTCTCGCTCGCTCGGCGGGCTCCCGTTCGCCGGTATCAGATGATCTATCGAGCAAGATTGGCCAAATTGACATCTCACCAGATGAGCGAAGACGACACGCCGAGCTCATTCTGGAAATGCTTGTGTCAATTAATAGCGACTTCAAACGTCGTCAGCAGTCAGCACGACCTCCTCATTCGCCGCCAACACGAGACATTGAGATGACAGTTGCTTGATGGGGTTTTGGATCATTTTTTTTATTATTTTTCATCGTTTGTCGTATCACATTTTTGCCGATTTTTATTCTGTCTCTTTCCTCTCTTGACGTCATGTTCCCCTCTCTCAAAGAATTATTTTACTTGTTGCCTCTCCCAACTCTATGCTAAAATACATTGTATATTTTCTTGTCACAATATGTAACTCTTGTCTGATCACGGACTCTCATTCGGAATTTGGATGATTGCAATTATAAACCTAGGACGGAAAAAATACACATGTACACGTAAAAGTACAAACACACACACGCGTGTTCTAAAAAAGCGCTCACTCAATATAAATCGAGCAAGCCAAGCCCAATGACCAACAGTGGAGCGTGAAAAGTAGAACAAAGTTTGACAGTCACCAAAGGAGGAGAACAGCAAGGTTATGTAGCACTCTAAACATGCAGCACACATGCCCAAACTGTCATGGTAGCCTCATGTTGATATGTGATCATGTTCTATGGTCGCTTGAAGGTAAGTTTGATCTTTGGGGCCGAGGCAGACGGAGTTGAGGGAATAGCATCGTCGTCCATTGCAGACATAGGAGGACTCGTCGCAAGAGGTGAAGGTATGGCCACAGGATGGCCAAAGGAACCCGATGGCCCTCTATTAAATCCTAAATTGGTTGCACTGGTCGCACCTGCAGCTGGGGGACTTAACGCTGATGCACCTCCAGGTGTAGACGGAGTTGGCACGTTGCCATTATTGAACTCTGCCCAACGGGGACATTTACGGTTCGTTTCTGAATAAGATGCGATGTGAGCAAGTGTGGGAGGAATAAATGTGTCAGAAAATAGAATTAAATTTAAATGTGAAAAAGCCACATACTCATATGACCCATTAGACCACAATGCCCACACCGTCTCTGTATAGAATAGAAACGCGGTTCGCGACGCGCAGTCAGTGGCTCTTGTCAAAGATGAAAAAAATGGCGTAAATACATACAGTAGTGTCTGGTTTGACAGGTCGATTAAGCGTCATGGGAGTGCCACCCTCTTTTACGATCTTTGCGTTTTTCCTGTGCAGACGCCGCTCTTGGTTCTTTTTCATTCGAGCAATTTCTTCCTCCAGTCTGTCAAAAACAATCGGTTTCGTAAGCGACCAAATAAACGTTGCTACATCCTGATTGGGAAGGGGGAAAGGGTAGAACGTCATACCTCTTCTTTGCCCGTTTATCTTTATCCGCATCGCCAGTGGGAGCCAGTGAATCGGCAAGAGTAGCTTCTTCTTCTATAGCTTGCCGACCCCGCACATACGCCCTGATAACGGCAGGATCACGAATAATTTCCGTTTGCCAAACACCATCGATCTGCATGCGGAAATTCAAGTCAGAAGTCAGAGATGGCTCTCAGAGAATGTCAAAGAGAGGGTCGTGTGTACAAAACACAGCCCAAACGCACGAGTCGTTTGATCCGTAAGACGCTCTTGCTTCCATCTGGCCCCAGGCTGCCCTCTCTGTCACGGTCAACAGATGATGCCCTGCTCATTAAGCCAGGTGATGGTTGGTTGGACGGACCCGAAGTGCTGATTATCGTGGTAGGAGGTTTCTTGACGTCCTTCTTATCCTCGTCGTCCGACAGCTCTGGTTCTGTTTTTCGGCTGAGGGAGTCGAACTGCGCTTTCCAGATACGTTCAATTTCTGATTTGTAGATGAGCTGCTGCTCGGCAACGTTATACCGATGGGCAGACTTGGGCCTATTTTCGGCCTCAGCTGTAAACAACAAAGGATCACATGAGAACAGAGGCATGAAACCGCAAAGTGTATGGATCATTATTTACCCATTTTTTGCTCGTAATCCTCTCCGGCCTTGACGAAAATATCCTTCATGGATATGCGAATAAAGCTAAATGCTTCACCGCGTCCAGATGGATCACCTTCACCATGAAGTCGAAGCATGGCCTTGGCTTGAGTGGCAAACAAGAAATTCTTGGTGGTGATCCACGGCGCAAGCTGCTGCTCAACGGAGAGGTTTGATTCGTCGCCTTCTGCAACGTCAGCAGCCTGGCTGTAACCGGCGTCTTGCAAATGTCGTTGCCCCACCTGCATGCTCTCTGTGAGAACGACTTGCTCTGGGGTTACCATTTTCAGCATGTCAGCATCGGATGGTATTGACCAGTTGGCCTTCAACCGCCAAAATCCCTGGTGAGGTCCACGCCGATGGTATTCCATGAACTCCTGTGTGCATTGTCAGTCATCGCATGATATTAAGCCGTTCACCGAGGGGCCGCATTACCTTCAATCGTTGCCTCATTTGAAGTTCGTTTTGATCAGGAAAGTATTTCATCAAACGCGATATTTTTAGACGTTCCCCTTGGCTTTTCCTCAAGAGTTTGAATGCAATTATTTGCAGTCGGTGCTTGATCGTGTTGGTGATTTTACGGGAATGGGGTCCGGGTACTTCTGTCACAGGGTATGTCTGCCCAATGACAAACAAATTCTTGATTTCCCGCAAAAAGTACTTTGTATCTCCTTTTATCGTATTCCTGTCACCCATAAGTGAATTGATACCACATGAACCAATAGAAATAACTACCTTACAACCAGAAAGTCGGTCGGATAGGGCTTGTGTCGGAAGAGTGGGGCTCGCATGAGGTTGTTGTATAATGCAGGGACCACCTGGCCAGGGTAGACATAACCAAACTTCATGAAGGGCGATTCATCTTGAGGTTCAAGCACGAATGGTGTTCCAAGATCACCCTAGTAAAAGCGTTCAGCGCAACAAAAGGGACAGGCATCTCACGTCCTTCACGCACTCTAGGCACATGGTCGTCTTTTTCGTCTTTTTTACGATAGTAGTTAACAAGCACACTTCCCATACCAAAATTAGGTATAATTGGGGGATGTTCCTCCTACGTCAAACTCGGTTCAACTTTGAAGAACGTGGAGAATATACAGACAAAAACGTACAGAGTATTCCCAAAGGACAAAGTTTGATGTGTCGCGAAGGCTAAGGTCTGTCGTTTTTCGTAGGCCTTCCCCAACATTCCCCCCTTTGCCAAGTTTTCTACCTGCCTTGTCTTTCTTCTTTTTGGCTGTGCGTACCTTGGCGAAATGCAGTTCTATATTTGACGGGAACTGAAGCGCAGGTCTATGGAAGGACCTCGCTTCTTGTTTGGACAACCTTGTCTTATACTGCGCAAAATGTCAAAAATGTTCTGAAATTTGATATGTGACTTACGAAGGGCAGCTGCAACTTTTGTGCAGGATACGCGTGCTCCACTGTGAGCTGTCCAAATGTCTGCCGTACTCGATGCCGTCCACCATCCTTCGCCACTTCGTAGAACTGGTCATTAGAAAGGTTAAATTTATCACGGACTTGGCCATCTGTGCGTAGTCGTTTCCTTGGCCGAGCGGTTTCAACTATATCGGTTTTAAAGAAGTAAATCTATGTCCGTGATAAGAAAGACGAAGACTTACGGGGCCTCTCTTCAGGAATAATGTCATCTTCATGATTGAATTCGAGCTGCGTGAAATCACGAAATGGTGCCTTGGGACTCCAGATAATACTTTGGGTCCATGCACCCGACTCAAGAGCCTGATTGATAGGTGTGGTGAAGTTCTTTTCATGTGGGGCCGAGGGGGCAGAAGGTGGAAGATTCTCGGGTTCCAAGATAATTTGGTCCTCCCAGTTGGAAAGGAGGACAAGGTCAAATGTCCGGTCGTGTAAAGGCATGTTAATTGGTACGTCGCTGCTTTCCCTTTCCTAAAGTAAGACAGTCAATATATGAAGGGGGGCCGCTTTAAAATTGTATACCTCAAGTGCTCGCCTCAAATCTGTCTCGACGTCTCCAATTGCCCCGATATCCTCAAGAAGCTTTCCCTCATTATTTCTTTTCAGACCCCCGACTGCTGCCTCCAGGAAACCTTTGGGATTTTCTCTCTTTCGAGGATAAACAGTCTCGACTTGATACGGTCGCTTTGAGAGCCGGGATTTACGAACAGTGTAACCTTTAAACAGTTCGCTGAAATCCAGAATGCTGTCCTTTTCAAAGGCCGGAAAGCGTTCATAAACGGTTTTAGGTCTTTCCACGAGACGCTTTACAATACGGACGCGGCGTTGCTTCTTCTGCAATCCGTCGGGAGATCGCAACTCTTGCTTGACAGATGCACGATCCGACTCCTCTTCCTCTCGCATTTCGCGGTCGATTTCGTCCTCCCAGTCCTGCCCCTGATCTAGACCAACTGCATCTTCGTCATCCCATTTCTCGTTGTATATCTGTCCTGAGCTTAAGGTTGGCAGTCCTGAAATTCCAAGTTGGTTGGACAAATTAGCACCAGAAGGCAAAGCAAGGTCATCAAGAACATGGTTGATAGAGAACCCTGTCAATGCAGAAATCACGTCGTTTTCATCTCTCCCAGACATATCCAGATAGCCTTTTGCTAGTTTAAGAAGCTTGTGCGGAGAGATGAACACGAAACTGTGAAGCCAGAGAGTATGAGTCGACGGTTAAATGTGAGTCGAAGTTGTGTGTTTCCTAATGCAGTAAGCAGTACTTCGAGACAGCTTAAATTAAACAAAGGCAAACAACGCGCACCATCAGTCATTTAGGGGCAAATTAAAGAATTCAACGTTAACGTTCAACGACCATGATTGAAAGTTTTGACAAATACCAAGTATTCTTCAATTTTATCATCTTTTGTTTTTTTTTTAATTCAAGCCATTTTTAGATTCTAAGAAAGGATGCTATCCAAGCTGCGTTGGTGGTCATTCGTGATGTCCTCCCTACAAAGGTTGCCCATAAAGCCTTGAATCTTTTGTATCCACTGACGTGTTTAGATCGTGTATGACCGACGATTTCCTCACAATATTCATACTAAGCGCCTTTAGTGATCTCACGCACATGATATCTTTGAATGCAACAAGCAACACTGGCTCGAAGTTGATGGATCCAACCGATACTCAATATCTTTACCCCCGCTCTATGCCGCAGAAAAAACGGAAGCTGAATGACGAACAAAGCCATTCATTTTGTACTGCCAAAGCAGAAGGTACATCTGACATCCATGATGATCAGATAATATTAGAATGCAAGCGCTTAGCAAGTTGCATCGTAAGCAGTGTTTTAAACCTATAGGCATCTGCGTACTGAAAACATAATATAGGACCAGTTGACACTCTGTCTTGCATTTAACCATGGGTTGTACGTAGCCGCATGTCATTTGATTCTATATATGCGTCCTCTGAATGATAGTCGACGGCAGACAAGACCAAGGTGTGTCGCTCTGTCACTTTTTCCAATCTCGTTCTCACTAGCGCCATAGCGTTCGACAAAGATTGTACGTGACTGTGTTCAGGGGTTGGTGCAATACTGACTCCAACGGTGGTCAAGTCGCTCTTTCTGAGCTGCACCGCGCACAAGCGTCAGCACTGAATATTATAGAGATGATATCCAATCATCACCTGCATCGGGGAAAAATACAGTCCAAGATAAGCAAATATCCTCTTGTCGATGACTACAAGGTGAGGCAGATTTCATTGCTTTTGATCAACGACAGTCATACCAAGCTAAGGAAAGCTGGCACTGGATGCATACGACCGAAATCAAATATACCTGCGCGAACGGTATCTTCACGACATCCGCAACATCTACATCATAGTATTTGAGCTTTTTCCCGGGTCTGTCTTCGATCAGGCAAGCAAAACATGAATATACAACCCTCTGGACATAATGAAATAAACATCATCATAAACATAATCATACTGATACAGTTTTGAAAATGTTAAATCCGTCAAGCGCAGTGCTGATGACGGTGCCAGGAATCTGTGGATGCCAATGTACTTCCTTGATATCCTTTTGTCCTTGATGAATGAATAAGAGTTGAGGGGGGACGTCTTGCTCCCCAACTGGTGTATCGACCATCCCTGCTTCCTCGTCGTCCTGTTCGACAGCCAGATCCCATAGAGTGACCTGATCGTCGGCACCACCAGCGGCGAAAATAGAATCTTCAGTGGGATGCCATTCAATTGAAGTGATGGGGCCTTTGTGCCACATGAACGATGCGACAGGACTTGGTTCGGGGGCAGAGGTCCTGTGAATAATCATGGAAAAGGGCGACTGTGAAAATCGAACAACGGGCACAAAAAGGTGACACCTACCCCCATTGCTTCACATTTCTTAAATCCCATACCTTTATGCCACCTTCATCGCCTCCGCTGACCAGGAGATGTTTTGAGGTTCTATTCCAGCTAATGACATTGACATCACTCTCATGGGCTGCCTTCATTCCTGCAGCACTCTTTCTACCTTTCGTCCGGACGTCCCAAATTTGAATGCTTCTATCAGCAGAACATGACGCAAATATAGTGGGGTCTTGAGGGCTCCATTGAAGATCTTCCACACTTGATGTATGCGAGATAAAGGGCTGTGATAAGGCATTGAACCCGGATGGCGTGGACGTTGTCAGAAAGATTTTGGAGTGAATATCGCCTGTTAACAGGCGCAATGACGAAGGCCCAGAGGATGCCCAATCCATGGCAAAGCCTTCTGCGTGGCCATGTGAGTTAATAGTGAACACAGGCGTTCGGGATTTTGTTTTGTCCAGGTTATAGCCAGGAACATCCAGGGATTCAAGAAGGGGTCGGATGTCCCATATGTGAACTTTTCCTGTTTCAGCCCAAGTCGCGACATGGTAGGGTTGAGAGGCCTGTGGGTACGATGACAAAGGTTGTGCGCGAATGCGATTGACTCCCCCGACATGAGGTATAGAACGGTGTTCCAAGATAGCATCCTCGTCAAGGGCGTCATCGTCATCATCGTTATCATTGTCAGAATCAGAGTCATCTGCAAGCCATTAAAATGATTCAATGAAACCAATACAAAGACTTACTTACTCCCGTCCTTCTGTGTTTTATGCAATGAGCTCATTTTCAGGACCATAACTTCGTTGTTTTTAGCCGTATCGGCTTGGGTTCCTGTCACAATATATGCCGTAGCGGGGAAACGCTGGCGTTCGTCGCCTTGATTGTCACGTAGGACATCGAATGACAGACACGGCCAGGTTACGTTCATAGGATGGCGCATGATGTATACTGAGTCGTCCGCCTCCAAAACTTCGTCTTCGCCCAAAGCATGTCTGCCTGGAATGAATGCTTCAGGTGCTTGCGGTGGCTCATCCGACTCCTCGATTGCTGGGAGCACCTCGTCGATGTCCATTCCTACGGAGCGCTACAATGGTAACGAACTCAGACGTTTAAAATAAGAGGTCTGCATACCGTCTTCCTTGTTCTCCTCATTAGCATCGACAACTTCTTCATCGCTTTCTAATTCGTCTTCCCAGGCATCCTCGAATTCACCCATTTCATCTTCGATGGGGTTTTCCCGTTTAGTTCCGCCAGAAGACGCTTTAGTATATGGTTGGCCTGTGGATTCAAGTACTTCTGTCGCCGTTCGTTTTGACATGGTGGGGAGGTGAGGGCAATTTTTCTCCTCTGATTGCAATTTGTGTAAGTAGAAGGAATAAAAAAAAATCCTGTTTGATTAGATTGCCGGTCACGTGACCTGCTCGAATGGCTTGACCTGAGACCTCCACTAATACAATAGTCATATCAGACTAATTAGACTGATACTACTTTATAACTCATGTAGGCTCCAAGTACCCTCTGAGAACTTGCAGATTTTTATTTAGTTCACTTACAGGGACGCACAGTTATGATTATTTCGTGCTATGTTTTTGCTATGTTTTATCTTTAGCTTGTGATACCAAAATCGTGGACAAGGAGTTAAGCGCCCAACCATGCGCCTCACAGGCCCCCTTACTAAAAGTGTTCCCCTCTGGATGGAAATAAATGCTTATTATACCATATTATGGTTGACACTGTGTATATACATTGAGCTTCCCACGTCGAATGGTTGATTTAACAATATAAACCGGCAGTTGAACAAATACCTCGAGTCGCCTTCATACCGTTGTAGAGATTATTTGAACATTGCCTAGCTGCAAATAATACACGACTACTTTTATTGACTTAGGTGTATAGGTATAATATAAAGAAACAAGGGCTGACCACTGAATATAAGGAAGCGCAGTCATGCAGTATAGATTGTACGATATACGTCCGAGTCGGGACTCATCTTGACGTTCAAGTCGGACTATCCTCCGCTGGACGTAACTCTCTTCGAGGACAAGTATATTTCTTCATTGTCACTTGCATTTATCTGACATGTACCATGGATGTAAGTCATAACTTTGGAACCATCAGGGTGGTGGGCGCTAATTATAACTATAATATATGATAGCGGATACCGATGTAAATCCCTACGATTATTACTCAGCTCTAAAGTGTGTTGCATTCCGATATTGAAGATAATAAGAAAAAGATTTCCACCAGTGCCTGTCATAGTTAACGTTGTCTAACACGCGTCGTAACTTTATATCTCTACGCCGAATTCGAACACTCGATAACAGCACTCGAACGGCAACGTTGCAGCTCACAGCTAGCATGTCGATGTTACGCTGAACTTTCCAGCGGCATGAGACTGGCGATGATGCTGGGGTCTACGCATATGTGTACCTACACGGTTTAACCCCGCAATGCCCAGTCCATTAGATGTATGATTACCGACGTACTGAATGTTCTGGAAGTCAGTGGAATGCTTGGTGAGAAACTTTTGTCGAAAACTGTGTAAAAAATTGCACTTACTTATAAATAAATCAATGGTGGCTTTGTAATTGGTGTAATTCCAGCCGAAGAGGTGCGTGGCCTTTAGTGCTTGTTGGAATGGTTTCTATAGGTGATCCGTTTTGATGGGTTACAAATGTGTGAAAGCAGTGACACGCACTCGGAGGCTGACTGTTATTTATGACGTCCACGCGGACAGTGTGAATTTGATTTTCGCCTGAACCTGTAGAACGTATAAAAGGCACTGACTGAAGTTCAACCCATCAGTATCGCTTATTCGCCCTCGTATTCCACATTCCTGATTTTCCTGGCTAATTCCGAGTCTTTTCCATGTCTGTTAACACAGTAACCATCCCAGCTAAGTATGCAATCTGCGTGACCCTGGTTTCGCAATTGGGTTGACAGATAATCTGTTTAGCTTGGAGTATGTTGGTGCAGCTTTGCTGTCTACTGCCGTCCTGCTCTTCGGCCAGAACGTAGTTGTCAGCAGGTACAGAAAAGCTGCCGGAATCAAATATCCCCAGAGTACTTCTCTTTATAATGTTTGCCATAAAGGTTATCTAACAATTATGATTCAGTGTACGCTGAGAAAGCAGAGGCAGATGCCTCTCAAGCAGCCTATAGATTCAACTGTGCTCAACGTGAGTATTCGTGCACAACAGGATGTTCTCTGCAATTGACCTCTAGTTAGGCGCACACCAAAATACCCTTGAGAATATTCCCATTCTCTACGTGACGTAAGTGCCCACAGTGATTGTTTATTGAATGTAATTGTTTGAGCATCCAGACCTACAGGACTCTGATTACTGCAATGAGATACCCAGTTTTGGCTGCGTCTACATGCGCCATGTTCACCATTGGCCGCATTTCCTATACGCGTGGCTACATAACTGGCGATCCAGCCAAGGTACACACAATTCGCAGCATTTATTGACAATTGGCTGAAATTCCATCTTCGCAGCGCACTGGTGGTCTTTATTTATTCGGAGCCCTTGGGATGTTAGGTAAGACGAATATTGTCCTCACTCACAGTTGCTGATGCTCACAAAATTATGCAAGGTCAACTCTTGGCTTCTACGTACATCGCAGGAGGATGGCTCTACAATGGTCTTATTTCTAATGTATTTTAATTAATTTTACGCTACAATGTCACAAGTATACCCCTTGTCGTGGACTGGAAATGATAGACCTCGTCAGTTATTCACAGAAAAGACTGTGGGAATGTCCATGACAATGGTTCCAGGGGCTTTTCCCCTTGAAAAAGACACAGGCATTCTCATTTATCCACCATCTGTGTTCTTTTTCATCAAATTTTAACGATGCCTAAGGCGTCTTCCAGGGCACCATTGCCCGCTACGTCCTCAGATTTTGCACTCCCTTCATCGACCTCCAGTCCAGGTGCATCGTCTTCGTCAATTACTTTAGACGACCCTGGTCTTTTGTTTCACCGTTTTCGTCGTCCAAGTCTACTGCAAAAATCAGGGTACATATCTGAAGCTAGACTGCATAGTCCTCTTGCATCTTCTTTCACGCTACATGCAAGGCGGAGAAGCCAAAACAATTACATCCAAGAAGAGTCGGAGAGCGACAGAGACAGAATGCTGACGGACTCGCCCAGCAGCTCTGAAACAACTACACCTCCACTGAAGGCTCCAGTCAGTGGGGAAGAGGATGCCACCTCAAAACCATCTCGCCAACCACCCTCCACACCCCCGCGAAGAAAGTCATCTGCTAGTATCGATGCCGCAGATATGCCGACAATATTCAATCGTCGATTAGCGTTTCCGGTATGTTCAAAGCACATTAAAGAACAAAATAAGAATAGCTCATACTTTTCAATAGCTGAAACAACCTCGGATTCTCAATCTTTTAGCCGAGTCACGCCCAGAGGAAGCAGAAGTTAAGTCAGAGGCTGCTTTTCAACGACTAGTTGCCTCTGTGTCCGAATGGCCAGCTCAGCCCCGCACACCTCGATCATTCATCGATCGTGGTCGTTATCCAGAGGAAGCAGGACATGACGAAGTTACGAGAGAAGAAACACCGAGTGATGATGAAGATGAAATCAACGAAGAGGGGCAGTTTGCCTTTGCGCCACCCCCGCCCACGGGCACGCAGCCCATTAATATCGCAAAGTCTCATACAAGGTCTGGTAGCGTTGCAGGAAGTGTTGCAGGAAGTGTGAATGGAGATGACACCGGTATGAGCATCTCGGAAACCTCTTCCAGTTTTGGAGGTGCTGCTATGGATGTAGACATGGTGCGCTCGTTCTACATTTACTACTGGGTTGTGCTGACCCTCTATATAGCCCCTTGGTTCTCCCCTTCTTCCGTCGTCAACACCTTTAGGTCAATGGCGATATACTCCTCCACCCACAGCGAGCGTAGTACGATCAAATAAACGGAAACGTGAGTTATATACGTTTAAATTCTTTGGGCTGCTATTTACAATTGCCATCAGAGGAAGACCGGTACGACCCTTATAGCCATCCAAGTAAACGTCGAGCGGTTTCACCGTCCGTTCACAACCTTCGCGAATCTCACCATTCCACAAACTCGCCTATCTCCAGAAGCAGTGGGTCGAGACTACCCATCGCGATTCCAATTTCAATTCCTACCTCCAATGTTAGCTCAGCTGCCTCATCACCTACCATTGGAAATAGTTACCCATCCTTTCCCCGCGGACTCAGTATTACATCTAGCCCTACCCTCCGTCCTTTATCGATGGCCAGTCCCATTTTGCGTCCTTTAGGTCGTCGGCGGGATGAAAATGAGCGAGAAATTGCGGGAGCTGGGGAAGCAGTCAACGGTCTAACGCTTGGGTAGAGTGAAAAGTCAAAACTTATGTTGATTAACAACTCATATTTGGCAACAGTTCTGAACCTTCGCCATCTTCCACAGTGTCAGTCCTCTCCATGACGAAATGAGCACCGTCAAATTCTTGCCTTTCATGTTATTTCATTGTCTTGTTATTGCATGTGCATTTCTCTCTGTAACGAATATTGTGTATTTGTGATGCCTATTACTGTAACATATTAATCGTCTTATAGCTAAATTCTATCTTTGGGCCTTGGAATTCATATATTACAGTGCGAGCACAAACTTCAAATCCGCCATCAATTCATTCCTCTAAGGCTACCGTTTATGTAAAGGGATATACAGTCTTTTACTCGTAGCAAGTTAGTAGCTATAGCTCGCAAGCCATGATTATAAGTGTAACAAATATGAGTGAGAGGATTTGGAAAGTATTTCCGTTTTCGAGTGCCAATATGGATCACCTTTTTTTCAGACTCATGCAGACAAGTCGTGTCCGCGTGCACAGCGTCCACCATCCCTCAGTCTCACTCCTTCCCATTTTGCTTTCATAAAACACATTCTTTTTCGATCATAGGCCACCACGAGTAAAACACGATGAGTGCAACACAAAAGCTGACCAAGAAGCAAAAGAAAGGTCTTGCATTCCGAGAACGCAAGACAGGCAAAGCCCACCCATCCTCGACTGTGCACCGTACTTCTGTTGCTGATAATGAGCTCGATGAAATGGAAGCTATGGCAATCCCTATCATGGAGGACCAAGATCTCGCTGATGATGACGGCGATACAACTCAAGCTGGAGGAGATGAAGGCGAGAAGAGAGGCCAGGCGAGCAACCACTCGGCAAGGAGCGATACGAAACCTAGGAAGGGTACAGACAGCAGCAAAGGGAAGCTTAAATCAGAGGAAAAGGATGTTCCAGTCGCTTTGGAAGTAAAAGCAGAGGGTAAGGGGAAGAAAAGGAAGCGAGAGAGCGTTGAAGACGTCGAGATGGAGGATGTTGCTGAAGAATCGAAAACAAAAATAGCAAAAAAAGCTAAAACTACGAAAAGAGAAGGGACCGAAGCAGCTTCAAAGAAAGACCAAGGCAAGAATCGATACATTCTTTTCGTCGGTGGGTAGCTCTTTTATTCTTTATATTACATTCGCTCATCCAATTGGCTCGTTAGGCAACCTACCATACAGAATAACGAAGGAATCTATCAGTGAACATTTCAATAAGTGTGGTAAGATCTATGTTTTTCATTTCTTTTACTATTTCCTAGATCTGACTTTTTTTCTTTGTAAGATCCACCACCCAGTGTTCGATTGCTTACACCAAAAGCTCTCCCCGGCGTTCAGAAACCGACCAAGTCAAAGGGATGTGCATTCCTGGAATTTACGCATAAGAATGCCATGCAACAAGGTTTAAAACTACACCAAAGTACGCTTGGAGGTCGAATGATCAATGTCGAACTTACAGCCGGTGGAGGAGGCAAGGGTGAAGGTCGCCTACAGAAGGTCAAGGAACGAAACCAGGCACTACTGAAGCAAAGGGTGCGTGGCAAATTCTTTATTCTCTCTCTCCCGTTCTCTAACAACTCATTCACCAGGAGGAACGAGTTGAAAAGGAGGCCAAGGATGGCAAAACATTCCCCAGTCTACCATCTAAACCTCAACGCTTTTCCTCAACCTCTGGAATGGATCACGCACCAACTACTCCCAAAACATGGACAGTTGGAGACGTGGACGATGGGCAAACGCATCGAGGGTCCAAACGCGGGAAACGTACTTCCAAGTCCAAGTCCAACTCTAAATCATGGGGTACAGGGGTGAACGCGATACCTGTCGGCTAGATTCTCTGTATGTATATGTTCTAAGTACTGTTTAAGGAACATGAAATGGCATATGCAATATAGCTCTCATGCAACTAAAGGGTATTGTGAATTAAATGTGTCCATAGTATTGTCCCATAAATATGAAAAAGTGATATTGAATCAAGAGTCATCATGAAACGAGAATAAAAACGAGGAACTAACAAAACAATATCAATTCAAGTTGTCTAGGAGGGAATTTAGGGATACTTACGAAGACGATTAGTACGCCGAATACTTTAAGCATTAACCATCTATTGCTCGAGATGCTGGCATAGTACTTGAGAAGTTCTCGCTGAGCACCGCTCACGTTGGACATGATATCATGGGTATCGGCGTCAATTCGCTGAACCGTTTCTCTCTGTTCTGCAACCATGTTTGCTAGTTGTGTGAAGATTTGGCCAAGTTCTGCAATAGTAGTTTCAATGGATTCGATGGCCGTTGAGCGTTGTTGGATGTATGAATCCTAAGAAATCGAATCTAGGCTCAATTCCGCTCCAGCAAAGAAAAAAAAAGAAAATGCATACCTGTTGTTCAACGAGCTGCATTTGCATAAAACCTCCACCTACGCGACTTCCTCCCTCTTCTGCAGAATCCAAATCAAGCGCTAACACGTCTCCATTCTGAGGAGCCCTCCCTTTCCCTTTTTGATCATACGGGTTCACACTGCCGTCGCCCATTGGGTCTGGTTTGTGGTTACCGTAGAGCACTGGACTCTCGATTCAGCTATATGCTTCGGCAGAAGTACTACAACACATACATGAAGGCGCTTGGTTAGCAGCAGTTTGTGTTGAGTACATGAATTGCTCCGTTCTTGTTTTTGATTCCTTCATATTCTATTGGTTCCAAAATTAGCTCCCGCCAGCAGGTATTATGCGAAAAATCGGCTTACTTGCGTTCTAATCTCTAGTACATCCTTGAAAGTCATACTCGTGGTGGCCAGTTTACTCTGGAGCATCATAACAATGTTACTATTGTGTTCGTCGATCATTTTAGCCTCCGGCGAGGTTGAAGCACCATGGCGTTGCTTGACATAGGATTGTAGCCCAGCAATTTGCTTGTTGATATTCGCAATGTCTTGTTTGATGATAAAGGTAAGTTCCTGTAGTAAAATGTGAATCGCAAAGTCGGAACAAGTCAGGAAGGCTGTATACACTAATTTCAACTGGTCTGTCGTCGAAAAGCGTTTTCCGCTTGGCCACTGTCGAATTTAAATGAGGATTTTTATCGAATAAGATGCACAAATCAGTACGCACATTGGCCTAGCTTATTGAGCTTAAGATTCGTGCTGTTAATGTCCTTGCCGATGGATGAAGCCATGCGGGAGAATTCTCCCTTAGTTTTGGTATTGTTTTGTTGCAACAACCTTTGCTTTGCTTCTGCATGTCGAGGACCCAGAGCAGACCTGCTGCGAATAGAGTCCACGCATGATTTGAACTCGTTTGTACGATCCTGAACAGACATTAGAGACTTGATGGATGCTAAGAGGTATTGTCGTCGTAATAGTTGCAGTATAACGGGTAAAGACAGTAAAGAGTGTAACGTGGCGCACGTGATTGAACGCGTCTTGGAGATTTACTATAATTGGAAGGGTGATCGGAGTCCCCGTCAATGGATTCAGCGGTTTGGATAAAATGACCCCTGACTTAAACGTATGCTTGTCCTTGGTCTCCGTTCTTGTTCTTTCTTCAAACCTTCATCATTCAGGTCATTTTCTTCTCTAATAAACACTACAATGGTCTATTCAAAGGCTCAGCCTAAAGAAAAGTCAAAGGTCATAGTATTTGGTGCAGGCAACTTTGGTTCTTGTCTCGCATCCCATCTTGGAGACGTTCAACATGAAGTTTACATGTGGGCACGCGAAGACAAAATCGTCAAATACTTCAATCTTCACCATAGGAATCCTTTATACCTCCCAGATCATGCTTTTCCTCCCAACATTACTGCCATTGGCCCAGAGCTTCCGAACAAAGAGTTCATAAATAGCGTCGACGTCCTGTTATTTGCTGTACCCACACAATTCCTCAGGTATCGTGTTTTTCTGAGCGGATAAAATTATATCGCGAGATCACTAATTATTTTTAACGCAGATCTACTCTCCAGACTCTCCGTCCAGCACTCGATGTAAACAACCTTCCCCTCTTGATCTTTGTGAATAAAGGCATAGAAGTTGGAACCAATGCACTCACATTGGAGATAATTGCGGACACCTGTGGGGCGGACATCGCAAAAGCATCCACCTTCATTGTATGTTTATACCTCGTGATTTTTTTTTCTTTGAACCTGACGTAACGAACAGTCTGGTCCTTCATTCGCGAAAGAGAGTAAGCAGCATTATCAGGTCAGAAGTTGAATTGTTGTGTTAACCAGTTGGTGCTCCTACAGTTGTGCAAAGGCAGCCAACTTCTGTCTCCGTCGCATCCTTGACGGAGTTCGAAGCTACGAAAGCATCTACACTCTTCCACCAACCGCATTTCCGTTGGTAAGGCAGCTGTTTTCTATCCTGATTTGGACTTATCTGATGCCGAGGCATGGTTCCTAGCTATACAGGCGTTGACCCCATTGGCCTTGAACTCTCAGGTGCGCTCAAAAATGTGTACGCCATTGCGGCTGGAATGTCAGATGGGCTAGGCTTCGAGAACAACACGAGGGCTAGTAAGTCGTCCTTATTTTACGTGTGTTCATCATCTAATGTAATGGACCCTTTCAGTGATCATCACACGAGGACTCTCGGAGATGACCTGCATTGGGACAGCGTATGGAGCTTCGCCGCTCACCTTCCTGGGTCTTGCAGGTGTCGGCGATCTTTTCCTGACATGTAGCTCATCAAACAGTCGCAACTACACTGTTGGCTACCGTCTTGGCCAAGGGGAAAAGTTGGATGTGATTATTAAAACCTTGGGTAGTGTTGCTGAGGGTGTGCCCACCACTAAAGGTGCAAAGATGATCATCGAAGAGCTTGGAATTAACGCGCCTATCGCCAACTCGGTATGTTTCAAAGGAATAGTTTGAGAAGATTCAGTGCTAATATCGTTTTGTTGTGCAAAGGTGTATGATGTTTTATTTAATGGTAAGCAACGGATGTTTAACTCCGACAATACGCGGTTAGTCTAATTTATGGTTTTCTTTTGCAGGGAAAGACACGCGGCTGGCGGTCCGAGAACTAATGGAATTACCGCCCTCCAAAGAATTAGAGTTACCGCCCACTGCTGGTGGACCTGCTAGACGACTGATGCAGAAACTTGGATTGAGCAGCGACAGTATTAGCGAACTTATGCACCCACATTTGTAGATATGGATAGATTTGTATGTTTTAGAGGAGAGTATTTGTTTTTATTATAAGACTTATACGGAATATTGAGTGGATACTTAAAAAGGCAATTTTTAGTCACGTCACGCTGGATCGATCTGTCCACGAGATTTTTTTTTTCTTTTTTCTTTTTTACATTGGATTTCCGAAGGCTCCGGTTGGTGATTCTCCCAAAAATCTGTAAAATTAATTTTTTACTGGTTTGTTCTGTTCCCACTCATCCTCAAAGTTTATCTCTTTTCTCCATCTCTCTTTCGCCCCAAATGGTGTCTCCTCTCTGGAAGGCTTGCTCAGAAGGCCAGCTAGACATTGTCGTTCAGTTGCTCGCTGACGCCACTAATGTCGACATCGAATTGAAGGGTATGTCATCATTATATATCTGAAAAAAAAAAGTATTGACAATGTTGTAGACCATACTGGTGCTACACCACTCATCGAGGCAGTGAAGAATGGCCATGTCGAGATTGTAAAGTTACTCTTGGACAATGGTGAGTTGGTGGATGTAAATATTCTCTGAAAAAAAACCAAAACAATCTTACACGTAGAACGTTTTTTTAGGTGCAGATGCTACGAATGCTTCAAGCCAAGGTAGACCAGACCAGTACACGTCAGATTCAGTTATTCTCGAACTCTTACGCAACGCCCAAAATAAATCCGCGCCCAATGGCGTTTCCTCGAATCAATCCGGTTTCAATCCAGATGGCACTCAGGATTCAGAAAAACAGTTTTACGGTCCTGATGGATTCTCGTATTACCCCAACATTAATCCCTCTATTCCCCCCGTAAATGAAAATGTCACTTATTACCCTCCGGCTCATCTCCAACACCCGGTCGAAGGTCTGCCAGCTAATGGTATCGGTAATTTGCCTCCACCAGAAATTGCTAGGATGATTCCGTGCAGATACTTCCCTGCTTGCCGTTATGGCGCTCAGTGTATGTTTGCTCATCCTCAAACACCCTACTTCCAGGGTCCAATGCCGCCTGTTCAATATCCTCCCTTCGACCCTACTCCCTTTGGCCCCCAATATTACCCATCTCCTCCATTCCAACAACCCCCAAATGTTCACCCAATGTCTCCCATGTCTCCCCCTCCTGGTCCTCCAATTATGCACGCTCGTACACCCTCCGAAGTTGTCTCCCCGCCACCATTTAGCCCTAATGGCGCCCCGCACCCTCCACCGCCAGTTCCATATAATGGCCCAGTGTATCCTCATCCCGGACAGATGCCAATTCATATGGGTATGCCACCTATTCCTGCTGTCCATCATAGTCCGACGTTACATACTCACCCAGGTCCTCAATCTGCCCCGAACTACCCTACCTCCCCTGTGCCACCTTTCCCAATGTCTCAAGACGGCGCTGTACCGTACCCACCTGTTCAACCCGCTCCAATCAATTATTCCGAACCCAATGGTGCCTCAAAACCTGAACTCCCTCATGGTGAACATTTCTCATCTCATCCCAACCACCGCGAAGGTGGTCACATACGTCGCCACACACCGCGTCGTTCATCCATGAGCGGTCGTAAACCTCCATGCCTGTTTTTCCCCGCAGGTCGATGCAAAAATGGGTACGTGAAAAGTTTTTGATTTGTTCTGATGGTCGCTCTAAAGTTTATGACAAATTTTCAGTGATGATTGTCGCTTCCCACATGTGCTGAACGATAACATGGGAACACCTCACCCACCGTCATTCCCCGTCGTTCGAGGTCCACCTCGATCCCGTGGTCCGATAAATGGTCATGCCTCGTCACTCGAAGTCAAAATGAACAATTTGAATATTCGAGACGTAAGTTGTGACCTTGTTTCGTATCCTTGTTTTTTTATCTCATGTTCATTGTAGGAACAACCTCGCCAAAAGAATGGTGATACTTCGAGTCGGTCCCATTCCAGCGATGGCGGTCATCGCAAATTCCCTCACCCAGGAAAACATCACTCGAACGTGAATGGTCACAATCAACAACATAACAAGAAAGGTCCACATTCTAAACCCACGCAACGCGTACCGAATGCCGATGACTTCCCTGTGTTGGCTGGTACAACGACACCCCCAAAAATTCTTAATGGCGTTAGCAACGGACTTACTGCTGCGCAAGTCTTGCAAGCTCCTGCTCCAGTACGCAAGGAAAGCAAAGAACCAAGCACGCGGGGTGCAAGTCCCGATCCTGCTCGCTCGACATCTTCAAAGGTAAGCGTCGTTTGTCACCGTGTTAGAAATAATTTTCATTGATCGATAACGTCAGGATGCGAAAGCGGAGATGAATGGCGTTAATGGCGCTAATGCTGTGAGCACGGAGGCTCATGTCAATGGTGTCGAGCATGTTGCACCAGCAGTACCCACTCCCGTTGCAGCTACACCTGCTAAACCCCCGGTCATGTCCTTTGCTGCTGCTGCCGCCGCCAATTCGACGAATAATGGCAACCACGCTTCAAGTGCTGCCAACGCTGATGTCTCCAAGGAGGTATCGGTTTCAGCTTAAAATCCTCACCACTCCGTCATCTACGACGAACACCGACGGACTATTTTTGTCGCATTTTGCTATCCTTTTTATTCCTATGAGAACACTCCCTCTGGGTATTTTTTTGGGTTTGTCTGTTCACCTCGTTGATTTATATCTATTCTTCATGACCATTCTGTCCTTGTTTCTGTCTCTATCTATCTATAAGTCCTCGTGTATCTTTGCATTTACATACTGCTACGTCTCCGTTCTTTTTTTCCCCTATCGGCATAAAACCTAGCTCTCTCTTTTTTTTTATTTTCTTTGAGGTCCTGTGGTGCTTTCTTTTGTTTCACATAGACGTCCCATCCAAGGCCTTTCTAGCCCTCATCAGTCTTGTTTGCAACCTTACAATCATCGCTTTCTATCTCATCACCTCATCCCGCATACGTACAAAATCATACATTTATATATTCCCTTTTGCTGTCACTATGAACGACTGGCCTTGTTAAGGCTTCTAGTTGTTATTGTACTTTTTCCATCGACTCTGCTCTTGTCTATGTTCATGCCTAATTATGCGCCCCATGCCAATAAATTCTGCATCTCCACTCCAGGCGTATTTGTGACAGCGCCGATCTTATAGACAGCTGAAGGTCCAGCTGAAAGGGCACTCATCGCCTGTTCGACCTGATCTGCTGCGACAATGAGCACCATGCCGATGCCATTGTTAAATGTTCTAGCCATCTCGAGCGGGGCAACGTTTCCATGTTGCATCAAGAAACGGAACACTGGTGGGAGCTCCCAAGCCCGCGCGTCGACGTAGCAGCCAAGATCCTTGGGCAAAACGCGTGGAATGTTTTCGAGGAAGCCTCCTCCAGTGATGTGCGACATGCCTTTAAGTAGGCCTTGTTGGGCAAGGGGAAGGACCTGGGAGATGTAAATTTGCGTGGGCTCCAATAATGCTCGACCGAGAGTCGTTTCGGGATTCCATGGGCACGGAGAAGAGTATGACAAGCCTGATACGGACACGATCTTGCGGACGAGGGAAAATCCATTGGAGTGCACACCTGAAGAGGCAACGCCAAGCAGGACATCGCCTTCGACGATATCAGGGCGGGGAAGAATAAGGTGCCTCTCTACTGCGCCGACCGCGAAGCCAGCGAGATCGTAATCACCTTTACGAAAGAAAAAAGATAAGGATGCGGACTAGTGCGGGACTAGGAAAACAAGAAAAACTTTACCTGCAGCATACATGCCTGGCATTTCAGCAGTCTCCCCACCGATGAGGGCACACCGAGCTTGCTTGCATCCCTCAGCAATCCCTTCGACAACCTGGGTAGCAACTTCAACCTCCAGTTTTCCGCAGCCATAATAGTCCAAGAAATAAAGAGGCTCTGCTCCTTGCACCAGCAGGTCATTTACTGACATGGCAACCAAGTCTATACCTTCAATGGGCATTAGCAGTCTATCCAGCTAAAGGAAATGTATTCGTTCTTACCCACAAGGTTGTGAATGCCGACATCCACAGCGAGACGGAGCTTTGTACCTACACCATCCGTTCCGCTGACAAGGACGGGGTCTTGGTAACCAGTAGCTTTCAAGTCGAAGACACCACCGAAGCCTCCAATTTCACCGTCAGCACCTGGTCGACGAGTGGCTCGAACAAGGGGCTTGATGGCCTCAACGAGTGCATTTCCAGCGTCAACTGATACGCCCGCTTGAGCATAGGTCAATCCGCCTGATTTGGTCGATGCGCTCAGTGCCCTGTGAATGGTTTAGTGTCAAAACGTCAAGTAAACGTGGCCAGGCCAGCTAACCTGTGCGCGATATCACGTCGGAAGGTCTTGCCCTCGAAATCGACGTTATCAACGCCAGCATACGCGCTCTTGAGGGCATCTTCTAGGGTGGCGGCATGTGCAGTTACGGCCAAAACGCGTCCACCAGCAGTCACGACGTCACCGTTTGACTCTTTGGTGCCGGCGTGGAACACGACGACATCTAATCGAGAATGATCAGCCTTCAAAATCACAGACGTCGATCAGTTACGTACTGGGTGGCAAGGACCCAATGGTGATTTTTTTGCCTTTGTCATAACTGCCAGGGTAGCCTTTCGAAGCAAGAATAACAGTTACAGCAACACCTTCTTGGAAGCCGATAGACACAGAGTCAAGTCGATGCTCTGCACAAGCCTGTCGAAGATATATTTAGCGTGATAGTGGACGGTTTGGAGTGTTGTTTTACCAAGAAAACAGAGGCCAAATCAACGTCTTTGCTTAATAGAAGCATGAGAGCTTCGGTTTCTGGGTCTCCGAATCTGACGTTATATTCCAGAACCTTTGGACCAGAGGGAGTAAGCATGAAACCGGTGAAGAGGACGCCGAGGAAAGGATATCCTTGGAGAAGGGTCAGCGAGAGGGAGAAGCGCATGAGAATAAGGACTGACCCTCTTTCCTCATGCCGTCAATGGTTGGCTGCAAGCACTCTCTTTTAATCTGGTTGATGATCTCTGGGGTCGCAACTGGGGCGGGAGCATATGCACCCATCCCTCCTGTGTTCAAACCAGTGTCACCCTCTCCAATGCGCTTGTGATCCTGGGCAGCAGGCAAGACGGCAATCGAATAACCATCAGAGATGGCCAAAACCGAGATTTCAGGCCCGGTCAATAATTCTTCAACGACGACTTCGTCGCCTGATGGGGAAAATGATAATCTTCAACTTAAGCGCTAGCAGCCCAGAGCTGATACACATACCAGCACTCCCAAAGACATTATCGACCATAATTTCCTTCAATCCAGCAACGGCTTCTTCTGTAGTCGCAGGAATGAGAACACCCTTTCCAGCAGCCAATCCACTGGCTTTCAAAACGACTGGGTGACCGCATGTCTGAACGTATTGAATAGCTTGATCGACCTCGGTTGATTTGAAGATTTTGAAAGCGGCAGTGGGGATATTGTGACGGGCCATAAAATCTTTCGAAAAGGCTTTAGATCCTTCCATTCTCGCAGCCAAAGCACTTGGACCAAAAACGGGGATGCCGACTGATACATGATTGAGTTTTTCTTTTTTTTTAAAAAAAAATAGCAATAATGACCTTTTCTGAAGTGAAGTTCTACGCCATCGACTAGAGGCTGTTCCGGGCCTGGAACTACAAGGTTAACCTAAATAAAATATGAGAATGCTGCTGAATGATTATAATGGATAAGATGATGAACATACATTATGGTTGAGGGCAAACTCGACGAGCTTAGGGAAATCCTCTGGGGAGATATCTGTGATATTTGTTGTTTTTGGCTCTAAACTGGTCCCTGCATTGCCTGGACAAACGTAAAGATGATCGAGCAATGGTGATTGAGTCAACTTCCACGCTAAGGCATGTTCCCTGCCACCAGCACCGAGGAGCAAAACTCGGATGGACATGATAAGAGGAAAATGTGTGAGTGAATCCTGATTGGGCAATAGAAATCTCGATCAATTGTAGTCATGACATTAGTTGACTCTCAGGAGACTTTGACAAGCCTAGTGCATGTTGACCACGCTGCAGAACATCCACAAATGCTCAACACGGGGTTATGGGGAATTTAATATAAGATTCAAGACAGGTGGCAGAATTGACTTTGACTGCGAAACAGAAGTTGACGATAAAAACACGCGTTGTGGGGTATAAATACTCAGGGTCTTTGGATTTAAAACATACAAAATAAAATAAAATAACATATAAAAGACACTTGTTCGCTGTTGAAGAGGATATAATTTCTGAGAGTGTTTTTGAGTGAATTTCAATGACATCGCCTGCAGGTGAGCACGTGCTGTCACAGGCTGTCCAAACCAGGGTCATTGGTTCAACTTTGTCTTTCCATTCAAATCTCTTACTTACTCTCCGCTCTCTTCCTCTCTCCCTTTGCCAATGGCTTTACATCGAGCGCCCGTTGTGGCTGCCGATACAAGTGAAGAGGTATTTTATTTTATTTTATTAATTATCTTAAATCAATGTGACCATCCATCCATTTCCACTTATCCAGGTCATTGGTCCCGACCAACATACGGAGACACCACCAGAGGAAATGCAAGCCTTTTATGAGGACGTTGAACGTACAGAGATCTTGGAACGAAAGTTGTCTGACAGAAAGTCTGTTTCCGGGAACTCTGTCTTTTCTCATAAGACTTTGAAACCATTAAATGTCATTCCACAACCTGCCCCTATGCCAGACCTTGCTACAAAAAACTCCAGCAATCCACTCTCTCACCAGCTTAATGGTCACGGTCGAAATGAAACATCTGAAGATGATAATCTTAGTGATAACTCTAGTATGCCAAAACCATCTCAGCATCTCCATGTTTCACGGTCCATTATTGCCGACATACGAAACACCAACTCTCTTGAGAACGATCCATGGGATACAGTGCCATTGCCAACATTCAAAGTCTACTATCCCCTCCATAATCCCATGGGTCCACGTTGGTACAGAAATTATCATCTTATACCCCCTTCCCAAATTAAACCTTCAATGCGTCCCCCGACCTTTTTCTCTCCGTCCTTTCCACCCATTACAAGTTCATCGCCAACTGAACACGTTGATACCCCTGGCGCTTCATCTTCACATTCACCTCATGCCACTCCTTCTTCATCCCAAACCAAAGTGGCATCCCGCACTCGTAAAACATCACAGACTGCGCCGGATACTGTCGATCTACTCGATGTGACTGATCCATGGGGCACAAACTGGCATCATCAATCTCCCTATGACATTGGAAAGCCAACTGCCGCAGTAGTAGATCCATATGAGGTACTTTTTTAAATTTTTGTCCATTCAGTCTGTCTGATCGCACCTCCTTTAGATGCCCAGTCGTCCTCGGCGCGCTAGTATGAGCACAGCCCAAGGCCACAGATCCATGATACCCTCCCCTCTATCACAATCGACATCCGCTGTACATCTTCACCAACCTTTGCAAGGTCAAATACAAGTGCCCCGAAAACTAAGCAAACGCCGACCCTCTGCTGGAGGCATATTTCGCTCCAGTAGCGATAGGAAGGCGACCTCTGCCCCTACAACTCCCATCGAGTCAGTGTCAATCATACCTGGCCCTCCACCCAGTGGTACCCAGCTTCCCAAACGCATGTCTGTTGCGCCCCCTGTGGATTTAACTGCGTATAAGCGAGAGAAACGCGGCAGCATGCTCGGTCGATTGGTCAAGAAGTTTAGCATTATGAAAAAGTCCTCTGATCAGGGTGATCCCATACACAATATCTGGCAACCGGCAAGTGTCGGAGGGCATGAAACCAGCGGAAGCATGTACGGCAATGACGTTGTCTTCCGCCGTGAACAATCCCCAGAAAAGCAGGAATCAATCAGACGCGTACCCCCACCAACGTTTGATCCTCCAGAAGAGTCCAAACCACCACCACCCGTTCGGCCCGATGCAAACGAGGATGATCGCTCCTCCATTTCTTCTCTTGATGGGCCCTTCTCCAGAGGCAGGTTAACCATCGCAAACCCAGATTCAGGGGACGGGGAGGACGAGGCTGTGGCAGAAGATACACCATCCAATGCCATGGGTTCCAATCCACAAGCAGGTGATCCTCCTATTGTTGAGGCATCTGAACCCCTCCACACTCGGAACTCTTTGCGACAGTCCCGCTTCGACAAACCTCTACCTGTACCGCGAGACGAAACTCCAGATATCTCACATGTGGCATTG
Source organism: Panaeolus cyanescens (assembly GCA_002938355.1). Lineage (NCBI taxonomy): Eukaryota > Fungi > Basidiomycota > Agaricomycetes > Agaricales > Panaeolus > Panaeolus cyanescens. The sequence goes on along the minus strand of NHTK01005927.1, from coordinate 1,530 downwards.
TCAGACCTAGGTATATTACAGGCTATCAAAACCAATCCTTCGACGCCGGAAACGAAATTACAAGACCTTCCTGCAGAGCCAGCTCGCACGCCTCCGCCTCTCCTACCATCCTCTGACGACAAACCTCAAGATAAAGACGTTCCAGTCACTTCAGACGAGCAAACAGAGGCTACACAGGAATCCCCTCCTGTGACTTCTTTGGCAGAAGGAGAGGCAAACGCCGATCTGCAAGAAGAAGTGAAGGATGGTCCAAAAGAGGATGTTCAGCCAGAGCAACCGACATCCAAGCCCCCAACACCTGCCCCCTCATCTCTTCCACCAATTCAGACATCACTCAATCACAGGATTTCTGTTGAAAAGCGTCGGGCTCGTTCTCCCGCTATTCAGTCTCGAAGCCCGTCCATTCTTGAGACGCCTAAAAAGGTTTCGGATTCCAGGCAAAGTACGCCTCCTGGATCTCGTCAGGGCACGTCTTCTCGCGATGTTACACCTCCCAAGCGAACACGTCGCAGTCAAGACCAAAACGGTCCATCTTCACCTCGCATCCAATCACCCCAACCCAATGTCATCTCCATTCGCCCCTTTGAACGGCCCAAATTAAGACAAGTCAACGGTGCCGCTTCTCCTCCTCCTCCTTCACAGATTGCGTTTCCCAGTGTTCATAGTGCAGTGCCGTTCTCAAACCTAGAATCGCGCCTGTCTATGGCTTCATATGTGGAGAGTGTATCAGTTGTCGTGAACCCCCCGACTCCTCACGCCAACCGGCTTTCTCTCGCTCCTTCAGAACCACCGACATTACCTCCTAAAAGCATCTATGAGGATAAAGAAAGCCACAATCGCACGCCTGTGGACCCGTCATCTGGTCGCCAAACAGAGGTATTCAAGCTCGTTCGCAGTCCCTCTGGAAATGCGTACATGTCTATGGAAACTATTCAGGCCGCTGGAGAGCAATGGGAAGTTGTCGGCTCTAAAAATGCTGATCCAAATGTTAAGCCTGTCAAGGCCAAAGAGGCAGAGGTCAACGTCAGGGAATCGGTGCGAAGTAGGGTATATGATGAAGAGGAAGAGGATTATGAGTATGAAAGGAAGTTGAGGGAACATGAGAGGGAACGTGAGAGGGAGAGGGAAAAGGCGAGGGAGCGTGAGGCGAAGAGGGAGCGAGATAAGCAAAGGGAGAGGGAACGGGAGAGACAGAGAGAGAAGGAAAAGGAGAAAGAGCGGGCAAAAGAAAGGGCGCGGGAGCGAGAAAGAGAAAGAGAAAAGGAGAGGGAAAGAGAGAAGAGGGAAAGAGAACGGGAGAGGGAAAGGGCGAGGGAAAGAGAAAGGGAACGGGAGAGGGAGAGGGAGAGAGAACGGGAGAGGGAGCGGGAGGAGAGAGAACGAGAGGAGAGAGAAAGGGAACGAGAACGAGAACGAGAGAGGGAGAAGGAGAGGGAAAGAGAAAGAGAGAAGGAGCGGGAACGCGAGAGGGAAAGGGAAAGAGAGAAGGAGAGGGAACGAGAGAGGGAAAAGGAGAGGGAACGAGAGAGG
>NHTK01005926.1:0-27852 GCA_002938355.1 Panaeolus cyanescens | reverse complement strand
AGGTGGGGGTGGGGGAGGAGGAGGAGGAGGTGGGGGTGGGGGTGGTGGCTATTTAATTTAGATGAGTACAACCTTCGTCCAGTTCTCTCTCAAAGAGACACTTACAGCCTCATACTCGGGTTCTGCTTCCGGCTCAGGTTCAGCTGGCGCTTCTTCTTCCCATTCTGGTTCTGGTTCTGGTTCTCTTTGGCGGATAAACGAGCTCGCAGCTGGGGGTGGAGAAGGAGGTGCAGGAGGTGGTGATGGTTCGCGAGTTGCAACATACGCTGCTGCTGCACCAGCCGCCACACCTGCACCAGCTACAGCAGCCACTGCTCCAAAGTTCCTGGGCGTACTAGAGGGGGCAGTGGCTCTGCCGAACGCTGGAGCACTAGAAGTGAAAGCAGGGCGCGAGACTGGAGTGGGAGCAGTTGGCGTGAATGCTGCACTACGACTGCGAGCTTCCTCCTCTTCAGCTTGCTTTTTCGCCAGAGCTTGACGTTCAGACCATGTTAACTTCTTTGCGCCACTTGAAGGAGACGGTGTTGGTCCGCTGCTTTGTTGTTGGGCTTGTTGCTCCATGGCTGCAAAGGGATTCTTCAACTTCTTGGGAGCCGGAAGTGAAACTGGAGTCCATGAACTCTTCAATGGCTCAATGCGATCATCCTCTGCGGGCTTCTCAGGACCTCTAGACGCAGGGCTTGCCACTGTTGGAGACACTGCGATTGGCCGTGGGGGAGGTGGAGGAGAAGCCACAGGAGCTGCTGCCGGTGCAGCAGAAAAAGCGGGCGAAGGAGATGGTTTCGTTGGCTATTATGAACGAGATTAGAAACCAGACCTAAAGTGAAAAATAAAAAATCTACCATTGCGCTGAATGAAGTAAACGCTGGCCGACTGGCTGTGGGAACGACGGGCGGACGAGTCGACGCGGGAGGAGGGGGTGGTGGAGCTGGTGCTGCTGTCGCTGGACTCTCATCAGGCCAAGCATCGCTTGGGGCACTACCTGTTGCTCGACCATACAAAGACGCTGCTGAAGCAGCTGGTTTCGTGGCGCCAAAGGTAGGCCGGGTACCTGTTGGTACTGAGGGCGCAGTAGGCTTAGCGGCAGGTGGTGCTTTCTTCAAGGCAGCAATGTCTGGTCGTCCAACAGGGGTATAACTGGTACCCACAGGAGCGATGGGTTCAAATTTACGTGGCTCTTCTCTGTTAGATGAATATTTGGCACCTGAAGCAGCTTCAACTCTTTTCATGATGAGTGCAGGTGTAACATCGGTCTGACGGAACATGAGATACAGTAGCCGGTGAACAACGCAAAAATCGAACCTCATTACGAGCATTGATCACTACGTGTGTTCCTCTAAGATACCTTGCAACAGCTCCTGAATGAGTGTGGAAGAGTCCCTTCTTTGCTTCCGGGACACCATCTCCACACCAGTTGATCTGCACAAACTTAGGTAGCTTGCTCTATAGGCAAATACTATGTGAGTTTTTGTCATTGGGAATTTGGAATTATGCTCACATTGGGATCGATAACACGAGCAAAAGCATATTGAATTCTGCAATGTCATCATATTTCAATTTGTTGAGTTACGTTCTCCCGCCATAAAACGAATGACATACCTGCCATCAGAGAATTCCTCCTCCAACTCTTCCAATCCTCCATTTCCCGTTCCCTGAACTTTCAAGTCATTAGTTCCTCCTTCATAGGTAAATATCGCCCAATCTATCCCTCTATCGTTCAATACATCTTGATAAGCAGTGGCGATCTCCCTGCTCGAGAGGTTTATTTGAAGTGACATCGTCCCCTAAACAGCCCGTTAGCGATCACACTTCCCATGACGAATTCTCAACCATCAAAACCAGAGATTTACCTTTCAGATCGCGACTGAGGGATCAGAACGCGATATGTTGAAGAGATAGGAAGATGCACTGCGGCGTCGCTGTTCTGTTGCAACATCATCATCGCCAACAGGAGCCAATAATGTCTGGGTCTCGGAAATTCCCGAGGCCATCCATGTGCAATCCAAGCCACGTCAAACAAAACGCACAGCTTTTGTACAGTCATCCAACCATCGAGACCCCATCGGATTCGGAGCCTCTCCGAGTCAAAGCATAGTCCATTGAGCTTGAGCATACGAAACTGCATCAGATGTACATGGACTCTCGGTACCGATTGGTGTCATCATAAAAGCAGTTGTACAACAGGACTTTGGCAGTACTTCCTTTCATCCCTAGGCTCCGAAGCAGACCCACTGGCACTTGAATCATGTTCTTGCTGAAACCATCCCAAAAGAGGCCAATTGTGACGGAAAGGCTCATTCTGAGAGCCGCGGAGGACGATGACTGGAAGGCATACTATGGCTGGTTCTCCTCCCCAGAAGCAATGACATACTGGTACATCGTATTTTATTTTATTCGTCGCGATCGAAGTCAGATTTATTGACAAGAGTACTGAAACGTTCACCAGGTCATGCGCTCCGCATACGACTACAGAGCCCAGCAAAAATTTCGTTGATTCGATGATTAAATCCCAGTTCAATGGAATTTACGACTTTACTGTCTGCTTACGGGATGGTGCCGAACCTTCGCATTCAAGGGCCATAGGAAAGGCCGGCTTATACGACGGAAAAGAAATAGGATATATCCTCCATCCAGATTACTGGGGCAAAGGCTACGCGCGAGAGGCATTGGTAGCCATACTGGATCGCTATTTTGCCGATATCACGGAAGTACCGCAAGACACTCAGCCAAAGGAAGGAGAAATAGTGGTCAATGGCAAAGTCAAGGCCGATATTGATCCTCGGAATGCTGCTAGTATCAAGCTTCTGACACGCTTGGGGTTTGTGGAAGTTGGGAGAGCTGAGAAGACATTCGAAACCCATCTAGGCTGGTGCGATAGTGTTTATTTGGAATTATCGAAGCCCGAGGCGAAGTAGTACGGTATCCGTGTACCAAGAGCTTTCGCATGAAAAATTATACAGAGCACTTGGACAAAGTGTACCTAGTCCCTAAGTCCTGCAAGCAGACAGCAAGCTCCAAAGCGTTACTTCAGTTGGCATTAAATTTCTGGATGAATAAGTCCTAAAAGCAAGAGATCGTGCTCAGTTAGCCCCATGCACGATCCACCTGATTATTTTCTGATGAATTTAATAGGATTAGAATGATTATCTGATTACTGCATCCGAGTGCCCAAATTCGTGGGAAGCATCAGAAGGGCGATAGACGCCTGAGGAATTCGGCCGAACGGATCGTGAACACCCGTTCAGACCTCATCATCCCCCAACTCAACGTTGAAGTAAATTGTACACCGCAGCGAATGTTAGTATCCCCAACACCTCAACTTGACGCTGTAATTAGTTATATATGTAGAAAACATGGCCATCGACACTTTTGACAGGATGTTCTTAAGCGCTCACTGACTAGGAAGAGTTGTACCCTTTGTTACTTGTTCAAGTTAGCTCATTTAAATTGTGCAATATCAGGACAAAAAGGATACAATTTTATTTGATATTTACTTGAACAAATGTGTTGCATTGAAACTTCTGGAATGTAAACTGCTAGTAGGGATGAATGTATAGAATAATGGCAACTTCTCCATACTAGCCGACGAAGCTTGAATTCGACGAAATCTCCTTTAGCATCAGGGGATGACATGAAATCTATTCAGGGAACTCAGGACCAAAGGCCTCATATTTCGGGCAAAGGTCGTCCCAAGCAGCTATCGAGAACATTAGAAATTAGAATATATCGTCCATGATCCGAGTCGAGTAAGAGTCTAAGACTTACTGGGTGGATCCATGGTGGATGTAGTGGCTGTATCTTCGGCAAAGATGACAGAAAGGCCGCTAAAAAGGAGCAATCAACATTTTTCCGACTTATATGACAACAATGGGGTCACTTACGCCTCCAAATGCCAGTCAATGTGGCTATGATTGAGAGAAAGCCATATGCATTAAAAGGGTGTTCAACGCACAAATGGCGACATCACTTACCAATGCATAATCCAAGGTCCAGCGTTGTCTGTGGTAAAGCGGATAGTAACGTTATCGCCTGCACCACCAATGTTGACCACATCACGTTTGATGGGGTTGGCGTAGTTGTAAGTTGAGCTACCAGCAGAGCGAACAACGTCGAAGACATGCTGAAGGTAATATATATCAACATTCAAACCACAATGACTTTAAGACAAAACATACGCCGTGAAGATGGATGGGGTGAGGGCTTCCAACAGAGCCACCTGGAATCGAGATTTCAACAACCTGTCCTGGAGGAAGTGTGTAGATAGATCCGGAGGGAAGCAAGCTCGAAGCAGGAGTACCGCTAATGAGCTGCAGGAGAACAGGAAGTGTGGGTGGGTGGAACGCAGCACCGTTGACCTCGAATACAAGACCAGCGAAGTTGAAACCAATGTTGAGGTTGATGTTGACGTCAGCTGCGCCAGGAGATGGGATACCAGGGGCTGCTGGGCTTGTCAAAGGGACGAGATTGGTCTCGAGCATAGGATTGACCAAAGTAGAGGTTGTAGTCGGGTCAACATTGGGAGCACCCCAGTAGCGGAGGATGGCAGAGTTTAAGCCGCCTGCAAAGCCGGTGGTTCCAAGATTAGGATTCGAACGAACCCAGTAGTTGTCAACGGGCTGGTTGGTGTGGACGACAACTGAATAACGTTGTCCGGCAAAGATTTGGATAGAGTCGACAACGAGTGGCTGAACGTTGACGGTTTCAACTTCGATGATCGTCTATTCATAGTAGAAATGAGTGATACAGTTCGAGCCAGAGTGGAATGGTAAGCACGCACCATAGTATGACCATCGATGGAAAAGACATAGTTAGGATCACAACCAATGTTCACAACACGGAACCTGTAGCGCTTGTTGGGAAGGACGCGAATAACAGAAAGAGGGACGGTGGGGCCTCCTGCGTAGCGACCTCTCCCGTTGATCAAAGTGGAATCAGGAGTGGGAACCAGTCCAGCAATCGGAGCTGGGGTATGATACCTGACCAATGTGATTAGATAATTCAAGGTATGGCTTGAACTGCATATTTACCAGTCGGCAAGGGTGATGATAGTCGATTCTGAGAGGTAACTGATAAGCAAATGTAGCAACGGACCATTTCGAATAAAAACTCACCATCATCGAAATCATAACTGTTGCGGAGACGGGTCAGCACTGGTCCGAAATTGGAGTAACAAATGTTCTCGTGGTTAACTTACAGACGCCGATGAGGGTCTCTGCGGTCGTAGACCACCATAACACCACGCAGACCATCGCAGTATTGAGAAGCTATGGGTTGATCACAATATCTGTCAGTGAATCGCGGTGTAAAGTACAAGAGGAGATAACTGACAGTGATGGGAGTGGTACCAGAAGGTTCCTGCCTGGCCTGCAGATGCAAATCGATATTGGAATGAGTCACCTGGGACAATAGGGCACTGGGTAGCACCGACAGGTCCGTCAGCCCAGGCGCTCCCGTGCTGGAAGAAACCATGCCAGTGCTAGAAAAGTATCGTCGGCATGAGTATGAGGCGTAACAAGACGTGCAACTCGATGGGCGGTACTCACGATAGCAGTGGTCCTAAGCATGGATGTGTCGGTCAAGGAATCGATCACGTTAAGGCGGAAATTGCTTGACTTTCAACAAATTTGTGCAATGAGCAAGAGAGATGCAACTGAAAAATCATTTGAGCCTTACAGGCGTGCCTCTGATAACGGGGCCAGGGAATGTCAGACCACCTGGAGACGGATTAGACCCAGCAAGGACGGCGCTAGAAATTTTCGTCAGAGGGCTGAAATTCAATCACAGACATTGACATACGAGCGGGAGAATCCATCTGGAGAGATGACTTTGTTTGCGATGTGCAAGTTGGCCACAGGGCCAATAGCAGCATACGCGGATGAGAAAGCAGAGAAAGCTCCAAAAGCAACAGCACGGCGCATGGTTGTGGAATTCCTTGGTTAATAATTCGAACAGATCTCTTCGCTTTTATACTGCAAATGCACAGATTTTTACCGTCAAACTTTTGGAACTCACCCTCTATTGTGCGTCAGCAAGGAACAGTCACGGCAGACCGCATCTCGGTACAACCAGAGCCACCAATACGAATCGTGTGCCTCGACAAAAGGACAACAATTTCCTTTTCTGAAGACATCCAAAGTCTTAGAATCATCACGAATGGATATAATTTGAGATGAGGGCCACAGGGAATCTACAAGCTGGCCTGGGCAAATAGACGCTAGTGATAATGATCAACGATCATCGCATAAATTTGAAATAAAACCAAAAACACAAGTCTGATTATCATCTACTACGCAGGCACTCAGCAGTGGCACTTTGATTCTGCTTTTTTTGGCTTTTTGTAATTTTTATCGAGATTTCAGGTCGCCTCATGCAAGATTCATGAGTCGAACAACGATCTGAAAGCCCCACGAAATGTTATAAAAGCTGCAGAGCGACCAAGCAACCCGATTTTCATCACCCTCATCCCAGGAAAACGATGCAATTCGCCTTACTCTTCTTACTTCAAGCTTTGGTAGTCAGCACGGTATGTAGACTCCATCGACGCTCACAATAACCATTAGCCTATATACTTAACATCTCTTTATAGGCCATTGCTCAGAAAGAGGCTCCCGTCCTCACTGCAGAACAGGTCTACCAGACCATCATCGACAAACCACCATATATGGTGGAGATGACCAGGACCGTTACTTGGACGTGAGTAATTTTTCTGTATTTTCCGAGGTCAGTGTTCCGAGTCTGATGTTCTGCCTAGTCAAAGCCCCAGCATTTTCGAACCTGAGCCGACTGATCCTCCCAAACCGTCCCTCGATCCGGCCTATGAGTCAGATGAGCTCTAATTCAGCAGAGCTTCAAATTCTAGTTCCATACCTTCAATAGTATCAAATTACTACCAATCTACATGTACAATCTTCCAGAACTTATAAACTATGCTTTATATGCACTACCCTTGATGCTCGAACTATAAAATAATTATTGCTTCTTAATGTTGAGAACTTAAGCTATTTGAAAACCTTTCTTGGTTAATTTATGCAATACCTTTCAAGTTGGTCCCGAATCGTTCGCTTTGTCTTTAATGTTTCCTATATTCAACCCGTAGTTCAGAAATTTTGGATAAGACACAATTCTCTCTAACATATTTGAGTTCAGGACAGTTTGAAGTCCAGCAAAAATTCCGCAATGAGTCCGCCCCTTCTCACCCAGAAGAGAGTGAAACGCGGATACTCCACCGCCGTGATGGCTTGTAATCGTATCGACTAAGCTGAATCAACTCTGGAGGCCGATCTACGGATATCATGATATAAAGTCGTATTTAGATACATTCGAACGTCATCTTTCTTGGGCCATTGCGCCCAAAGTCGAACGTTAACGTTGAGGCATATTCAGACGATGTAATCCAGGCACTTTTAGGGACGGATCTTTGGGCGTCATCTTGGCGATGTACCGCACTGGTCGTGCCAGTCATTCGCGATGCCGCCTCCCGAAGTTGAAACTCTACTTACAGTTGTAATTAGGCTGTAATACACCTGGATCTGAGGCTGGAGTTTGTCTTTATAGCGTTTTGCCTGGCTGTTAGTCCTTAATGAATACTCAGCTGCGTTGTATTCTGTTTTGTGCTGTCATCATGAGGGAATGATAACACACAGGGTCTCCGCTGGTCTCCGGCGGACTTGGAGCACATCCTACATACTCACATGACGGGAAAACGAGGTCGCTTGTCTTTGTTAATGATCTGCAATAATTATAAATATAAATGGATTTCAAATACATCAGAGGTCATCAGACGGCCGCGGATATATCTTATTTTGTTCCCAAAAGGCTGACCTGAACATTAACTACTTATCGTGGAAACAGATCTAAAGCGCTCGCAAAGGTGCGGTACCGGTGTGAGCGGTACTATACCCTTTTTATTGATATCGCCCGACGTAATTGTGTACCGACCTGGTACCGACGCTGAGCTCCATCACATTTCTGGTCGAAACTTCGAAAGCGTTGGTCGTGCCTTGGGGCCTGTCAACGAGATAGGTACCACTGAAGTGTTATTGCGAGGATTTTATGTAATTACAAAACATGAGATAGACAAAAACAGGGAAGCAATGACGCCCAGTCATAAAGGACAACACTCTGTCAACAGCTGAATAGGGCTTACATATTCTACAAGCAATCTAAATTTATACATTCATAGATGAATACCAAAAGATGTAACGGGAATTCGATGCACCGAATTGCATGTTCCACCGCTAATGGACACTCTCACTCAAGCAACGGTTTGAGGTTAGGGACTGATTTGTCGTCCTTCAAGAATGCGAGAGCTGGAAGGGCCGGGGCGTCATGTGGCACTCGGTACCATGAGTTGAAAGTCCCAGTTTCCGATTCTGTCCCCAAAGAAGATGCAATGGAAGCTCGCCGCCTTCGGTGTGAAGTCAAACTTGTCATCGATGTCTGTCGGGACAAATTGCCCAAAGTTTGACTGGCAGCATCGGATAACGCAGGCTCGTTGACATAATATGACGAATGGGAGAACCTTATGATCCTTTTCAGACCTTGGAGAGACTGACAGGAGCTTGCGATACTCGGATTGAGGGATGCGCGAGAACGACGGGCGGCACTCGCAATGGGCGTAATCGTTCCAGAAGAACGGTGTAGGCCTACGTCCTTGAATGCTGTTGGAGGATGGTTTCCTAATGGCGCAGTATCTCTTGGGAAAAGCGACGATTGGGGCTTGGTGGTTGATTGTGGGGATAGCCTGACCTCTGTGGGGGATGGTTGAGGTACAGAGGAGGACTTGCGCGGTTGCACTTGGACTGGGATTTGAGGCAGCGGTCGAAATGGGCGTGAAGTCAAGGAGATAGGGGAGTCAGGAAGGGGGGTAGCGGCAACAGGCTGTGGACCGTCAGGTCGCACGCTAAAGCGTTCATATGCAGGGCTTATGCCCCTCAATGCAGTATTTGGTGTTTCCCCTTGGTCAAAATCAGTGACTTTCGGATCTGTGATGACTCGCAGTCGTTGCAGAGGTGCTTTATCTGCACTTTGCATGATTGGAGGTCCTTCAAGGGCCTTCTTGACAATGACATCCTTTTCTCGACGTCTGTTTAAGCAATTTCGTACGATGATGATGAGCAGCAGCGCGATACAGAGGACGGTGGGGATTAATCCTGCGACAAGGCCCCCTGGTACCCCTGGTAATGCATCGCTACGACGCACATTGTTCGACCTTGATTGGAATTCATCCAGGGCACGCTTCGTTAAAGGTGTTGCGCCATCCAAAGGAACACCACATGAAGCGCCACGAGCCTCAATACTGACGTCAGTGGGTTCAGGGAATGTAATTAAGCGAGTGCAAGGGAGCGATGGGCGCAGGTTGTCGGATCCTGTTCCCCTGATAACAAGATTGATGGCGGTATTCAGATCTAATCAGATAATAACACTGAGAGGGGTATTCATCAGGAAAAGGAATAGTATTATGCACTCAGCAGTGAATTGTAACGCGATCTGCGGTGCGGAAAGTAGGACCTGTTTGACGGGCTTACTAGAGAAAAAATAGACAAAAAAGCTTACAGGATGCGACCGTAGGACGGTAGGTGTGCCTGCTCGCCAATCCAAAATCTCGCCAACATCGCTTCCTGTAATCCCATCATTGCATGGTAAATTTGACTCAATAATGCTGAATCTTCATAGCTAGGTTCTGGGCCCTATACAGCTTTATTATGATCATGAGATGCGAGCAAGTTAACCGGAATTTACTGACCATGTAAAGACCTGGATATGTAGGCGGCATTCTGACAGGCGCAGCAGCACTGCGCTGGATGAAAATGGGATCAAGGTTCTAGGATGAATGTGGTCGTATTATATATCATCGTCTTACCGTGTTAGCAAATCAATGAAGCTATGTCATGGCGAACAGAGATGGAGAAAGGAACGATGCGCTGTATTGGCTTCAAATAAAGACAAGCAAGCTGTGAATCATCACTGATGTGATGGTGTTGATATGATGAAGCTATGACACTGCGTCCTTGTCTCCCCCCAAGCTCCTAAAGAACTCTGCATAAGCATGCTCAACATCAAATATCAACTAAAGGACGAGTAAAGATAAATCAACGGGCTGCAAAGGTATATGAACGCACTTGTCGGGCTTGCTCTTCTGTAAGTTCTTCTGATGCCTTCATGCCATTCAGTGTGATGAGCCTGCGAAAAAGGTAGAGTCGTCAATTATAGTAGTTGTTATAACAAATAAGTCGCACCAGGAAACCATCTTGCTTCGACCTTCCCAGTCCTTGCTTCCTTTAAATCGGGCATATCCTGTGACCAGATCTTGCAACATGGGGTGTAGTTGGTCTTTAGCCCGTATTCGCAATCTTAGACCATCCATAAATGTGATAAAGCTCTACGAAAATAGGTTTAGAGATTTGCCGTATAGTTAATGCAAAGCATACCTGTGTAGTTTCGGCGATCCATTTGCCCGTCTCGGGGCCTGCTTCGCTGGAATGCTCAACGGTTGCTGGTACCCCAACTTTTAATCGGTGTAGAGCGGCAGGGTGATCCATCTGAAACGAGTCAGATCGACGCGGAATTTGCATTGACGGAGGCTGTACCCTGTAGCGTTTCATAAAATCCTCGATGCTGGGGACATCAGAGCCCACAAGCTTCAACATCGTCTTATATTGAGATAGCAACCTCGTACAAGCCGGCGAGTATCTCTTTGCATAGAGATCTAAGCTCAGCGGGGCTTCACAGCAGTTTAATTGGAACCTACTCTGCCGCAGTGATTGAATCCCGGACATAGGCTCTCTCTAAATAGTCGAGGGCAACAATGATCCCAAAGAGTGTGGCCAATGTGTTGTATTTTTCACGCTCGGCATTTGTACTGTATAAACGAACCTCTTCATCGAAAGACATTGACGTACTCATTGCGGATGAGGTTGACAGGAAAGCTGGTGATCATGATATTGCTGATGAGCAAAACGGTTAGGATGGAGGATGCTTGTTTTACTGTGTTTGTTGGACGGCGAGGTGCCGCCGCCGGCAGCTCAAGCGCTCAAAGCAACTCACAAGCGTCGTCGTGACCTTGTCCATTGCTACGTATTTTTGGTATGAAGAATAAAATTATTTGAAAGTGCAGTTTTTGGCCATAATAATATTTTGATGAATAAAAGTGATTTATTTCTGTTATTTATTTATCAATGTTTACAACGAACAAACCATTTAGTATGATTTCAAGTTGGGGACGTCCTTTCACGAGACTTTTCTTGCTTGTTTCCCATGAATCTCATTTCTTATCATTTTCTTCAAGTCTTATTTATATAGGTCGGTGACTTCCAGTGGATATATTACTCACGTCGACTGACACCTTTCGATAGGTGAAACTGGTAGTATCATTATACCACCTCTGATCAACTGTGGAAGCTAGGAGGAACCAAGGAACCTGGAAATTTCGAATTCAAAAAATATTGTGCATCGAGTCTGAGGTTTGAACGTTAACCTCGAATTGGTGATAAGTTGGTCAGAGGTCAAATTTGAACAGAACCAGGAAATGCCAACCCTGTATACCTGATACCATCTGCGGCCAGACATTGTAATTTGTGGCCTTCTTCCCAGCCCAAAGATAGGGAGCCCTTGACGTTTACATTGGAATGTACACGGACATTCAAGGGGATGACGAATCTATGCCTCTGATGTAACAGCGGTCCCATCAACCCTCAGAGAAAAGTACTCATGGTAATTTTCTTTCTTTCCTTTCTCCTCTTTCATACTCTGAGCTTGACGTCTTACAAGGCCACTGTAGTTGGTCCCTCACATTCTTTTTAAGATGGGTACAAATGTAGATGATAGACATGGTTCTGTTGCCTACCGAGGGAGATGGTCCTCCAGTGGGGGCGACCCCAAATATTACGGGAGTACGATTTCTGCCACAAATAACAATGGGGCGACTGCGACTTTCAAGTTTAGAGGTATGTCACACATTGCCTTGTTTTCAAACTTTCATTCATACCACAAGTACAGGCACCCAGGTTAAACTTTACTTAGTTGTTCCGATTGGTAACAGTGGCACAGTTAGGATTCGCTCACAACTCGATGATCGTGCGCCATCTGAACGGGAGCGAAATGCACACCCAAATACCGTGTACAACGACATGTGGTTCGATGCCGCCAACCTGCCCAATACGGAACACACGCTGGTCATCACCAATATCGGGACAGAAGGGGGGAACGCAATGCAGATAGATAGATTCGAGATAGACGGCTCCCCAGTCAGTGCTGCAGCACCCCCGCCACCACCACCACCCCCTTCCCCTCAAACCACGCCGACACCGACTCCTACTCAAGCGCCACCTCAAACTACAGCCCAAATCTCGTCTCATGTCGTCACCTCTGTCGTTACTCAGATAAACACCGTTGTGACTACGAATTCACTAGAACCAACACCCGGAATCTCTTCCTCAGACCCAGTCTCGTCACCAAACACCAGTGGTTCAATTTCATCACTATCCGGCTCTTCCACTGTTTCATCCGCAAACTCTGCTTCAGGTGCACCCACCTCACCTTCCCGTAAGGCACACAACCTTTAACAATGTTTCATCATTCTGATGGTTTGTTTAGAGCCAAATGCCAGTGATAAAACCGTGACTGCTATTCAAATTCTCACAACCGCCCCCAATGGGTCCGTTCAAACGATTATGGTAACGCCGGATCAGCAAGGAAGCCAAGGAGATACTTCAAATGAGGCACCATTGGGCGCAATTATTGGCGGCGTCGTTGGCGCGCTTGTTCTCCTCGTAATTGCGAGCATTCTCGCCTTCCTCCTTATACGGAGGAGAAGGAAACGTGTTGCCCGTGGTGACGACTCCGAGCATTTAAGTGCGTTATTCTCGATTTGTTGTATCCAGCCTGTTTCTAACCGCCGACATTTGTAAAGCGCGTCAAACTTTGGGAGCAATTAGCCCCTTTGCATTGGTCGAAGACCAAGGAGACCCGTCCCCCAAAAGTACAGCAATCTGGCGCCAACCATCACTTGGCACAACGGGTACTTCTAACTCTGAGTCTCGTTCACACTCAGGGTATCACGGTTTTAACGCCGACGAGAAACGCGACAATTCATTTGGCAATGCCTCCGCGTATTCACCTGAAAACCAGTCGATCGATGACGTACATAGAGCAGAGTTTGGAGGGTCTGCAGGTCTCCCCTTAATCATGATCGAGCCTAGGGGCAGTAATCATATCTTCAGTCCTCAACTCGGAACCTTCCCAGCAGACTCTCCTTCGACAATCTCTCAAGCTTCCCCCCTGGGTACATTACCCAATGCACATCTGGATATCCAGGATAATCACGACGTTCCACCTTCATATCAGAGCGTTGGTCATCGCACATCTGGTGTGCGACGGTCACTCTTGAACTCGCCATATCTCAGTTACACGAGTCCTACTAGTCCCAGGTACAGTCATCATGGCTTTGGAGGCCCTGCTGCTGCTGATCCCCGAGCTCTCTAAGTTCAATCGCGTTCTGAATTTTCTTATCTGATACTTTCATTTCACCTGATCCCTTTCTACGTCCTCTTTTTCATTCTCATGAACTTCCACTCTCGCCTCTGCCACACTTGATCGTGAGCCATGGCAAAAGTGCAGTAGTTTGCCCTTCTAAGTATTCTCCAACTCCTAGCCTTTGAAATCAGCGAAATATACCCCTTTTTATTCCTTTTTTATTGCCCCTTGTCAATGTTGTAGTTGTCCTAGTCTATGTGTATTCTTGTTGTGTAAACCTATAATTTTAGCTAAACTCGCGCTAGGAAAATGCAACACCGAAAATTGAGGTAATGGAATGTCGTCTCGGGAGAGTAGCGATGCAATTTCAGTATGTTAGGACTCGCAAATTCATTCCACCTCCGTGACCTTGATATTGATGCACACCGTGGATTGAGGAAACCCCAGTTGAAGTCCCGTATCATTGCTATGTGAGATAACAAGGCTACAATACTAATATCATCGTATCGTCTTACATTATGCAACATGTTCTATCGTAGAATGACTTTCCAGCATTGGCTGAAATAGCATCTCAAACTCTTCGGCAGTCTGTCCTATGACACCAAATGCGTCTTGTAGCGTACGTCCAAGGAACTCCAGTTCCATCGTTACGCCTTTCATCGTCAACGCATATGCGAAATAGAGCAGCTGCCTTGAGACCTTGACTTCCCTCTTTTTCACAACTTCCAGTTTCCTTATCGCCTCAACCTTTCGGTAACACACCAGATGATCAGATGACTGATTGTAATAATTGAATGAGGACTTACCAGACGTTGTCTCGACTTTTCTGCAGGAGGCAAATAAGGCGGAAGTGGAGCTTTCAAGCGAAAAGCAGCTGCAAGAGTCGAGAAGCTCAACATGATGTTCCCCACCATTTCCCTCCGTTCTTTACTGACAGGAAGAATGAACTCCTTTCTTACACTCTAAAATCTTTTCATAAGAGACGTTAAACAGATATAGATGAAATAAAATAAACTTGCCGTGTACCATTCTTCCTTTGTCGTAACACATCGCATGCTATGCAGCTTATCCAATATTGTTTGGAGACTAATTAATATCTTGCGGTACAGGTCAACAGGAAACGGTCCTTTCAAGCGCGGTTCGTGCTGTGCTTGAACAAGTAGATTTTGCAGCTCTATCAACTTGATTTGAAGGTGGAGCTCCCTAAGATACCACATCAGTAACATGGCCAGAAATTTCCGAAAGCTGGACATACATAGCCATGAACTCGTGTATTGAATTGTTTAGACGGGTTGCTCGCATCTGAGTCAAATCAGTGTCGTTTTGACTGCGTCCTTCGCGATACTCGGGGGCGAATGAATTCGAGGCAACCAGTCTCGTATATAGCCAGCCAATATTCAAACAAAATCTTTGCACGACACATCAGTAGGTGTTGATATAAAGTTGAAAATAAATCTTACTCGCTCAACGACTCGCTTAATTCACGTCTTGCTTCAGTAGGCCACCAAAATCTCGAAATGAATGCAGCCCATAGTATACCAGCAATGACAGCAATGGCACGTTGAATTCCTATATCAACGACGGCGAGATCTTGTCGTCTTAAATTATAGCTTCTCAGAGGCGTCAGCACAAGGCGTGTGACTCGGACGAAAAAATAATTCCACTGACCAGAACAGACAGGTGAGATTATATGTTAATAACACGAATCGTGATGCCGAGAGGTACTGTGGTTTGGCAACTGCTATATAAAAGCAAGGCAAAGATACGCAGAACCCGAGGAGAGATAGGACGATGGCGTTCTCTGGGAACAAACTATAAAATGCCACAGCAATTGCAGCTCCAAAGCTGTGATTAATGGCAGATGAGTCGCGATCTCAACTGGCGATTAAACAATGAAAGCTTACAAAGTACCAAGGAGGCGCTGCAAGCTAAGGTAATTGGTCTATGCAGCCCAACAACGCTCAATTTCCGGATCACGCGGGAATGCAATGAGTACTCACCGCACCAATGGTTGGGGACATGACTATAAAAAACTTGAAAAAGCGACCTTAAATGAAATCATAGATGATGGCAACGATGGAGATAATGCATACCGAAATTAACGCCCAATCTCCCCAGAAATCCAAAAATATAGGGCGAGTTGATTCGATAAAAGCGGGGATAGTAAATATAGCGGTGGATAAACCAACTTTGATGGCGAATTTAACATCTTTTTCCGACATCCTTTTCCCAACTTCCCATAATGTTTGATTGACTTTGCCGACAAACGAAAGTTGACTTTTGGGTGGTGTCTGGATCGTGTTTGGGGCGTGTGGTCTGATCTTAGGGAATGACGGATGAGGGTGACGGCGTTGAGGGAGAATAACAAAAGCTGAAGTCCAGTCAGACACTGACATTAAAAAGAGTAGCATTGGACATACATAGTCTATTGCGCAAATTGAACCCTGGACGATTCTGGCTCCCAGACTTTTTAAAGGGCATGCTAAATATCCTTGATACCCGTTCCGTAAATCTCACCCACCAAGCACCTTTCAACGTGCGGTGTTGCTCGTACTGGTATATCCGTTCAATGAAGTCGACAAGAGTTATCAACTCTCCAGCGAATTCTTGGAACGTGAATATAAAGCTGATCAAATGTAATTAAACTCTATGAACTTGACGATTCTTACAAATGGGAACTCACAAAAAGACGAGCAAGATGGTTTCGTTTGCTGGATCATGACTGTTCTGTTCACCCTGGCGATACAGACGCATAACTGCATCATTAGAAACCAGCTCGAATTGGGTCATAGATGCCTCAATTCCTTCAATGAGGTCCGTAAACTCCGTGGGGTGAATAACGTCAGATAACCGTCTGCTCTCTTTTGTGGAGCGAAAACTCGCTTCTTGAAGGCGACGAAGAGTAAGAGTAGAACAAGCCTAAGTCTTTTGAGTAAACGCCTCGAAATGGCTAATGGATCATATACGTACTGATAACGCTTTTAAAGGAGGCGCCAAATCGTCGACCAATTGGTTGAAAACAGCAGCAGCAGCTTTAAGGCCTTCTGCTTCATTGCCCTCTTCATCAACCGCTTGGTGTGGACTTTTGCCTTTGTAGAATTTACTTGATTTTTGAGTCAAACCAGCTTGTATCAAGTCATGTTGAAGGCTAGTTCCGCTACGCAATCCATTGAGATGTTGAGCCAAGCGGTTCAAAGAATCCACAGCATCTTCGTAGGCACGGCGACCAAGCAAATCAGCAGATGCACTTGTCCCAGTCAGAATCCATTCGTTTTTCGCTTCTTTGAGGTATTTCCGGAGGCTAGTAAAACTGCTTTGATGATTTGCTACAGCAGTCTTTATTTTATCCATGTTGACAAAGTGGGACGTCCCATCGCCCTCAAGCAGGAAAGTGCTCGTGAGCATCGGGAGTAGCGTTGATAAACCTTCCAGTGTTTTGATCATGCTTGACTGTAAGTTCGATCTAGCAGTCTGTGGCCAGAGAAAGTAGCAAACCAAGTTGGATACTAAAGCACCAAAGAGGAAAATGACGGAGACCTGAACGAGAGTGTCCATTCCGCCTTCCTTGATGATACTGAGATGCGATCAGACTCGCAATTTCAGAACAAAAAAAGCATTGGTAATAACATACACCACAAAAATCATGATTGCAGTCATGCTACAGGTCGTATTGAAAGAAGGGTTGTCCTGGATAATTCTTCAGCTAAGAATAAAAAAAAATTAAACGATTGTTTTGAACATACCATCCAAACTTTCAACCACGCAAGTACTGCCATACTAATTCCAATCCAAAAGACTACTACACAATCTCCGACAGTTTCCCATCCCGGTTTCATCTCAAACCACCAGAACATGGACATCGAGACCAAGCAGATCAATGCAGCATAGATTATTCCAAAGACGCAGAAGATGTCTGCTTCTATCATAGAGCCAACAGTTTTTGCAGGATGAAAGTAAACGGCTCTGGTGAACGATAGTCAGAAGAAATAAATGGGAAATGTGCGCCAAACTTACATAGTCGCCACCATATGTCCACTTGGGGAAGGTTTGCCTCCATTCCCTCCATGGCCATTGGAAGTAATATCACCAATGAGTGATGAAAGTGTAGGCGTGAATGTAAAAAGTGATGCAACAAAATATGCAATGGCACATTTCAGAACATTTTGAGCAATAGGCGAGAGGAATATCAGGTGGAATATGTTGTAAGATTCCGATGACCTTTGTGTGGTTGTGGTCTCTGAGTCTGCCAATGATTGGTCGTCGCTAGCATCGTGGTGATGGTGTGTGAAAAGGCTCGTTGTCTCGGCGTCATCATCAGCGCGATCGAAGTTAAAGCTCGCAGAAGGCCCGCCAAGCGCACCATCACTTGGCAAGTTTGCTGAAGAGCCGCTCAAACCTGGGCTGTTCAACCTCCAGTTTGCTGGTAGATGACCCTCATTTTCCATCACTTGGCCAAATATGGACCATTGTGATTGGGAGTCATGATCCCGAGAGCCCTGGCTTGTCGTAGCACTGAGTTTGGACACGCTCTTGTAGTCGAGAGGTCTTCTTCTCGAGAAAGATGTGGCACAGGAACTCCCTTGAATTGACGCTACGGAACTGCTGAGGGGGTCTTCAAGTTCCATGGTATCGTTACGCCTGGTATCCTCGTCGTGTAAGTGATTCGTAGACGGCACCCCAGAAGGATGGGAGCCAAGACGGGAGGTCATAGTTGAGAGAACGAGGAAAACGACTGTTTGAAATCATCATCTGTTATGATCCTCTTTGCTCAGCAGCCAGGGTGGAGGATAAGCCAAAATGGCAAGCTCCATTGCCATGTTGTCAATCAACATCATTGTCATCAACCCGACAATGAGGCATCACATGATCCTAGATAACAGCTTTTATTGCTATTGGTTTGGGCGCTTATAACCTCACAGTTATTCGGGAACATTCAGAGCAGGAGCACTATAGAATTATGTGTATCCATTTGAACAAAAAGATCTTTCTCGCATCCCACAGCGATTCAAAGATAGAGAGATAGTAATTAAGGGTATAGAAGACCTATAATACAAGTTACTATCCACCAACTACGAAAAGCGATATGTACAAGAAAAGCATGAATAACAGACAATACATAAGTGCATACAATAAACCAATAACATAATTCACTCCCAACTCTTGGGACATCATATAAGTCCAACGCCCCTCAAACAAACTTCCACCTATAGGGGTCAGTTACCGAAGGGTCAGACTCCCAATGTGTACCCTTGTTCATTCCTTTAGCCTGACCTGTAATCGTAGAGCGTGCAGCTCGCCGTGAGCGAGGGGAGCGACGACGACGCATAACGGCAGCTACGTACGTGTTTTCAGCTGATGCAGCCTCTGCAGATCCTCCAGATGCTGTGGGCCTCATGGAAGCAGCGATGCTAGCTGCAATAGCTGAAGCGTCCGACGATGAAGAAGGTGCGACTGTCCGGGCACCATATTGAGACGATGGAGATGTTGAGGTACCAAACATCTCCACGTTAGGCCCAGATGAACTTGAAGAAGTTGCCAGTGACCCAGCCGCACCAACACTGGTAACTGTACTCTGTGGGGACGAGTCCGACATGGCATTTACTGCAGGTGGGGTTGAAGCCGAAGGAGAAGGAGTTTGAGAATCTGCTCCAGAAGTGAAAGCTGCATCAGACATGGAGGAACCGATAGCCGAGGAACTGGTATAAGGAGGAGCACTCTGTGCACCAATGCTAGATGGAGTTTGCACTGGAGAAGTAGAGGCTACGTCGGCAGCAGATGCATCAGAAGCAGATGATGTTGGAACACCTTGTGCGCCAACTCCAGAGGCTGATGAGTCCACAGATGAGGACGTGGGGACACCTTGGGCACCAATGGTTGAGCTAGAAGGATCAACCAGTGATGAAGTTGGGACACCTTGCGTGCCAACACTCGAACCAGAGGGGTCAGCATACGTAGATGTTGAAGCTGCCTGGGAGCCAAAAGCAGAGTCAGAAGGGTTTGCGGAGGAGGTAGGGACGCCCTGTGCTCCAACTCCTGACCCAGATGGGTCAGTGGAACTTGAAGAGGTCGGAGCACTCTGCGCACCGAGACCTGGACTGGAACCCGAAGGATCAACAGACGATGAAGGTGAGTCACCCTCTCCCTGTGCGTTCAACCCTGTGGGAGTCGGCGAGGGCGTGCCATAGACTGTAACCGTCGTCGTGACCGTAGCTGTCGCATCGGCCGCAAATGCCTGGCCAGAAGGCGTTGGGACAGGTTCTGTGCTAGCGGAAGCAGGGATTGCCGAACTGCTGTCAACGGGTACATCAGAACTGGAACTGGGGTCTGAAGACATCGCAGCACTCTGAGTAGAATCAGACTCCTGCGCCAAGGCTGCACCAGGGCCCTTTCCGTCATCACGAACAAATACCAAAGTTACAGTTTGGGTGGTCTGGGGAGAAGATGGATCACCACTCGGAGCGTCATCGTTGGACATGGCGCTGGGTGGTGCAGGGGGTGCAGGAGGAGCGGGAGGAGCAACAGGGGGGGATACAGGCAAAGGAGGGACTCCGGCAGGAGGTGTTGGTGCTCCAGCAGGGGGCGCAGGAGGGGGTGGAGCATCTCCAGGTGCGCTGGCTGCTGATGGTTCAGCGGGTGGAGCAGGCGCATTAGTGGGGTCTGGTGAGCCTGAAGGGGGAGGTGGGGGCGATGCTGTATCTGAGGGTGGAGGAGGAGGTGGAGGCGATGCTGTATCTGAGGGTGGTGGAGGAGGAGGTGGCTGATCTTGCCTGGCAGAAAGAGAGCCCCCAGATGCAGATGGGGTTGCCGATGAACTTGAAGAAGAGGATGGATCACTTGCAGCAGCTGAAGAAGAACCATCGCCGGAATCTTGGTCTTGGGATGCCCATACCGGTTTTACCTCGCCCGTCTTTCCATCGTACATGAAAATCTGACTCTGGTGCGGCATCCCCTCATTTGGACCATTGAAGCAATTCTGTACTGTCAAAGGTTGAGCTGACTGTGGGTTGGGGTCGAAAGTTGCACAATAGGTTGTGCCATCGATGGCCAAACGGACAGGAGCGGGTTGATCAGGGCCTTGAGGGGTGGGGGCAGGGGACCAGGCAGCGGGAACATTCTGCATGTAAAATTCCGTCCTATTCGTGTCAGACGCATTCAAAACGTAGGGCGCAGAAGCGTCGCCATTTCCGCTGTTGTCATCATTGGGCGACATGGCGAGCCATGCGATGATTTTTTCAGGCGTACTGGACTCCCCACTCTGAAGAACAACATTGTAAGTGAAGACAGCCATGAAAAGAATAAATCAACGAACCGTAATTGCCACTTTTCCAGGATAACCGTCCATGGTCCTCTCGAACAGCTCAAAAGCCATCTTCCGCTTGTTCAAGGGGTGCCCTGCCTTCCTCCTTGGGTGGTTTTGAGACAGCCTCCCACTTCCGGGATACATGCGGGCATGGTGCATCTGACCGATTTCGCGCTTGGAACTGCGCGGTTTGGAATGGGGGACGATGTAGGACTCCCGTTTGCCAGCAATGACGATCGCCTTTCCGTTCTTCTTGCTGTTCTCCGAGGTTGGCTCCCGTGAGGTGCTATCGGAGCGACGGATGGGTTCCTGCCAGGCAGGAGAGTTGAGATTAGAAGTTTTTGCAGAGAAACTGCTGGAGGGGGTGTTGGTGCTGCTGCCAGAATCAGATCCGTCGCCCTTCGGCCACTGAAACACAAATTGAGAAAAAAGTGCGTCAGCGAGACCGACAAAGGGGTTGCTAGGTGAAAGATCCAGCGCTCTCTGTGGCGAACGTCAGATAAAGGTACTCATCAGACACCAAAAAATCGGAGACGACTCACCACCTGATGATGGTTCTGATCACAATCATGGGGCCAATTCTGATAGCCATCGTTGTTCTGACCTTGAGGTGAGCCAGACTCGACGTTTTGCTGTTGATTGTGCTGTCCGTTTACTTCCTGGCTGGGACTTTGCCCGTTGTTCGATCCAGGGTTGGCGTCCCCAGGAGCAACAGCGACCTCTGCGGTTCTTCCATTGCCCAATTGACGAGACTGAATGGCAACTGCATGTACGGCATTATCTGGAGATAGCGAGACAGTGTTGAGACCGACGAGTATAGCGAGAACCGGAAAGCGTGCATTCAGAAGCATTGATAAAAATAAAGAGCGTGGTGTATCGCAAAGATTGGATTTGAGGGTATAGGTCGTGAAGTCGTTAAAGTTCGTAAAATCTGTCAAACGGATGAGAAGTGTTTGTCAAGGGCGACGATGAAAAACGTACTGGGTGTTGTTTATATTGGAGACCACCAGGATCTCGACAGGTTTTTCTTTGTTAAGAAACGGCAACTAATGTGAATGAAGGGAGGTGTCCCGTCGAAAGAAGAGATGGGAAAAGTCATAAACGCGCAGAGAGCACATATAAATACGTTTGTCTGTTTAGGATGAAAAGGAGAAAGCAACAGTCTCAGTCCTCGTCAAAATAGTGATGCTGGCCATGACGCGAAGGTTTCGATCGCGATAGTTTCAGTCAAACCTTGACGTGTGTGCATGTATCAATAGCAGCTGGCCTAAATCAACATTGGCTAGACCAAGCAGGTCTCAAGATGATTGCTTAGACATTCGAGATGAAAAATCCTGTTCCAAATGTTTAATACAACGGCGGGAATTTGGTATGTGATGAAAGGGAAACGCTAACGATACATATTCATTGAGAAATCAGCCCTCTCCAGGGCGAAGCTTATCCAGCGCCCTCACTCCTTGTTCAAACCACTCATCCCGTGTTACCCAGAAGTCCTCACGAGTTTTCATGATGTCAGCGAGCACTGCACCTCCTAAGAATACCATGTGCTTCCTGCGAGGAGGATCTTCAATCTTGAGCTTGAATTTCTAAAGTAAAGCATGAGATATAAGCAAGCGGAAATATGAATAGATGATATACTAACGTTCAACCGCGTAGGGTCCCCGTTTAAGAGACGGGTCAAGTGAAGCTGTTTAAGCTCCTTCTCCAACCGACTGGGCAACCCAGGATACATGCTAGACCCTCCTGAGAGCACAATATGTTTGTAGAGATCAGAACGAACGTCCACGGGTGCTGCCTGGATGGTGTTGAAAAGCATTTCTAGGGGATAGTGAAATAAGCATCTCTACGAGGACCTGAAAGGAAATTGACGTACCAGCCACTCCCGGTTGTTCCACGTCTACCAAGTGTGGTTGGAACATGCATTCGGGTGCCTCATACCGTTCAGATCCAACTTTAATGACGCGTCCATCAGGAAGCTAAACAGTGATCAACCGCGAACAGAGCTGCTCCAGCCAAATCAGCACTCACTGTATAACTTTCAACTAACACCGTTGTTTCTTCTGCCAATTTTTTGTCGAGTTCCAAATCGTAGCTAGAAGCTTGTTTGTGAAAAGAAGGTAATTATATAGACGTCGCCTCTCACCTGACATAGCACAACTTTTCCTTGATTTCGCGTACAGTCTCGAAGTCGGCAGTACGGTTGAAAGCATATCCGCGCATGAGTAATAGCTTGATCAAATAGCGAGTGACGTCGCGACCCGCAATATCTAGGCGTCGCGTCAAATGAGGCATAGCAAAACCGTCGTACACGGGTACGATGTGCGTAACACCGTCTCCAGAATCAACGACGACTCCAGTGGTCAAACCTAACGGGTTGCTTTGGATTAATTCGGCACAGAAGCTCTAAAGTCTGCATAAAATCTTACCTTGGGCATACAGCGTTAACACAGCCTGGATCGCGACATAGACCCCTTGAAATCCATATTCCTCAAACATGACCTGGCACATCCGCTGCCTGTTGACTTTGGGGTTCATCGGTGGTTCCGTCAACAAAACTTTCTTTCCATCTGGGTTGACCTTGAGCTTCTCATTGAACGTGTAGTCCCACAAGTGCTTCATATCTTCCCAGTTCTTGACAATACCGTGTTCCATCGGCTGCGTAACTTGCAAGTAGTTGCGATTCTCGGCAGCCTCGTCACCGATCATGATATCCTTGATGACTGCGGACCCAACTCTCTCTTCTGCTCGAAGAATTGGGCGTCCAACGATAGAGGGAAACACTTTGTACTTGGAATTCAGAAGGTGAAGATGGTGAAGATGTTATCCAGACATACCATGCTCGGGGAAATTGGAGCCAGCATATCCAACCTTGACGAACTGTGAAGTTGAAACGCCTCAGATCGCAAGAATGTATCATATTCGCAACAAATGCTTACACCTGTTCCATTATCAACAACCAAAGGGGGTTCTACTTCCATGTTTAAGAGGTTGGTTTGCCTTAAAGCATTCCAGGAGGTGATTAGCGTCATCGGAAATTGCCGAGCTTTATTCAATCTCCGCTTCAGTGGCTCCAAGTCGGGCTGTCGCCTCTCCTTCCAGTCCTTGAATTCTGTGTTGGTGCATACCTCCGTGTGGTTCCCAATCAAGATCTGTCTACGAAGCTTTGATTCCCCGTTCTAACTGAATGAACAATACGTTATGCGCAGTCGAATATAGCATGATGGATACTGAAGTTAAACGAAGCGTGTATTCGTCCAGAAAAAGGTAAGTACAGGTTGTCGATTTTGAGTACATGACAGGTGTTGAAAATCAACCATTGGGTCATTTATTCAGACTTATGCTTGATTGGGGATTTCAGGCTTGAGAATTAACGCACGTGTGGTGTGGTCGGTGCGCATTGCCGACAGGGAAAGGCTGAACCTTCTCAGGACGCCGTTCAACACCTCTTTTCGGATTATGCTGCTGTTGGCTGAACAAATGCGTGGAAATGCCGCCCTCTATGAAGTGGAACAAAATACTCTCTAAAGCTAATGTCTGAGAGCCTGGTTCAATAATGGGTCAGATGATTATGGGCGGCTAAAAGGAAGGGTCCTTACGAAGGTCTATCAGCAGTCAAGTCGAGTTTGCGGAAGATGGTTGCGATTATAAGGTAAAGCTCGCACCATGCGAGACTTACGTTCAGTCAGCTACACGCCCTGTTGAAAAGAAAAATGTGGTGCCACTCACTTAATCCCTAAGCAGCTACGGGGCCCTTTCGAAAACGAGACGAGGTATTTGTCAAGTTCGTTCGCGTCAGCCTTCAGCCATCTTTCAGGATTGAAAACTTCAGGCTCAGGGAAGATATCTGGATTCCGATGTACGACTGTGGCACCCATTGACACGATAGTCTGGATCCAATCCAATCATGCACGTCAGCAGCCTGTTCGAACAGCACACAAAGTCAGCCTTACCCCAGCTGGAACCACGATACCAGATATCTCAGCGTCTGTCGGACCCACAACCCTAGGTAAAGGAGTCACTATGCCATGTGCCATCCGAAGCGATTCTTTGATGACCGCCGTCTGTGTCAGATACGTAAGATAAGCCATGGGTCACACCTTGTCAGCGACGGGGCTTACCAGGTAGGGAACCTTCTCAAGCGTTTCGAGTCCTGGATGACTTTCCTTGTCTGGCCAAACTTCTGTAAGGGCTGACAGAAGTTGAAGGTGTACATGTTTGTTGGCCAGTATATGGTACGTCGCAACCGTGCAGACGTTGCCCACAGTATCGCTTCCCGCGAATCTAAGGTACAGCCCTTCATCTAGAAGCCATTCGCGGGTAATCGGCGGAAGTCGCTGGTTTTCGGGCTGGGGAGTGAGGAAATGATGATAAATGGTCTCGTGGTCGACATTACCCAGGGAAGTAGGGTCTTTAAGGATGTCATCGATCTGCGCACCCATCTGTTTTCTTTGCTCCAGGATACCCTTGGTGCTAGGCCTTAGGACCGATGCGAAACACTCGGGAACGCCCAAAAGGACCTTTCTAATAATGGGGAAGTGTTTGAAAACCCAAATCATGGGGAGGGTCAGGTCCATGGCGGTCAAAATGTCATTTTTAAAGTCAGGTGATTCGAGAGCCTTGGAAGATTGTGCGAAACAATAAGATGTGATGATCTCGAGAGAAATAGAACGGAAGGCCAGGTCTAGGTTGGCAGACTTTTTGGAGTGTTGGTATTCCAGCAGCGACGCAACGAGGATGTCAATCTGAGAAAAGGAAGCGGCGGAGTTATCGGTGATTGAACTGGTTAAATAGGACCAAAATTCGTCACCTTATTTTGAATCGTTTTCTCAAGGTTGAGTATCGCACGTCTGGAGAAGAAGGGTCCAATGAGGTTTCTTCGTTGTGACACTTCGTGGTGGTCGAACATGGCGAACACGGACTGGTCGGTCGCGAAGCAGGAATACATTTCGGGTTGTTTAGTGTGTCGCGTACCCATGCCGTAGATATCATTGTATGAGTTAGGGTCGCTAAAGTGTAGCTTTTGGGGAAGAAGAACCAGCCAATGAGTAAGCACCATCAAAGTCGCGGACGAAATAAAACGAGGCACCGCTTACCTCGTTTGGCGCTACCCGTACGATGGGACCTGGTCGACGCGATCAATCACCGTCGTAAGCGCCGATCAAAATCTACTCGGACGTGCATCGAAGACGTACCATATTGGTCATGGAGGCTCTGCAGGTG
The DNA here is from genome assembly GCA_002938355.1 of Panaeolus cyanescens. Taxonomy (NCBI): domain Eukaryota; kingdom Fungi; phylum Basidiomycota; class Agaricomycetes; order Agaricales; genus Panaeolus; species Panaeolus cyanescens. The sequence goes on along the minus strand of NHTK01005926.1, from coordinate 1,859 downwards.
CTCTGCCCAACCTCCATCTTTTATAATGTCAAAATATGCTTTATACCATAGCGTAGCGGCAGCCAGTCGTGGGCCAGGATACTGTGATAAACGGTGGTGATACAAGCGCTTAAATCCCTGTGCAACTACGGCTCCGGCGAAGCAACATGTGGCTATTAATATCAGTAAAATTGAGAGGTTCTCCATGATGAAAAAGATATGCAAGGGAGAGAGAGGACGGGAGGGGAAAGCGGACACACTCCGTTTCTTTTGTAGTGCATCAAGGAATCTCACTTTGGTTGAAAGGAATAGCGCATATCATTGCCGGGCTTGTATCGCATTGATTCGGCTTCTTGCCCTGATAAATCATAGCTGATACTTGAGCCCTTTAGGAGCGGTACCCATCTCCAATAGGGTCCTTCTTACGACATTGGCCAAAGGGGATGGATACAGCAATAATACAACTCTTCCAATTAGGTAGACTCACGAAATGTAAGGGGTCTCACGCAATTCACGCAGTAGGTTCAAGGAACCTTCACTCTAACGGAGAAAGAGAGACGGCAAATGGGTAGCGACTTGCCATTGCTGTAACTTATTCCACGGCCTCGTGGTGGAGCTGAGCAGCACTCTGCCGTGCGCCATATATCCGTTCTGTTATCTGCTCATTCAGGTGGCTGATTATGATGATTGTGGACACCACCATTACATATACATACATTCTATTGTCGGATTTTTCCAGCTTTTTACGATAATTTCGAATTCTCAGGTGAAGCTGGCGTAAGACTGAATGTCTAATGCGCAGATGATCAGCAACAATCCCGTCATAGAGGCTTCTTGATATGCCTAGTACTGTGCCCTGCCGTTGTGAAACGCGGTATCTACCATCCACAATTGGACTCGACGCAGAGTTTAGCGGATCCAAAGCCTTGTTAAACAGCCCTCATTGACAAGTTTCTACGCCGTCTGTCATTCTACACTATGTATATATCTCACAATTGTCCACCGAACTCAAAGCTAATCCATATGTGAGCTCTTTTCCACCGGTTTCGGATTTTTACTGCAAGCATATAGCTTCGTAACAGTGGGATGATTAATATGCTTGAAGAGACCCTCGCCCGAGTCCGAAATTTATGACACATAGGTGGGCAAGCACAGCGGCAAACGAAGACGAAGATTAATATTACTCACCAACCAGCATTCCTGAAGGCCGACCTAGCACCAGTCGCAGGCTTTGAATATTATTATCCCAGAGGGTGAACTTTTTACCCTCCCTCGTATCTTAAGTATGGGTTCCTCAATTGTCGTACGTCAAAAGGGTAAAGATTACTTCTCCCATTGGCCCGCTATCAGATAAATACAGCTGTGAGGCCGTTGGCATTTGTCAAGATAGACATACACAGCACGCAGACATATGATATTAAAAAAATGTGGTCGACCCTTCCACCACATCCCCAGTAACTTTGTTTGTGGTACAAGTATGGAATGCCGGATACCTCGCAGAATTAGGTTCGGTGGCACGTACTGCAGTCCATAACATGGGACTCTGACTGCCTAACCTGGTTTGGTTTTGGTGGGCCATGCGCCAGAGACCAATGTGTCCCACAATCACATCCTGAAGATGCACTGAATGTTTTTAAGTCACCGAAGTGCTTTTATGTGCAACCTGATTGCAATGGTTATGCACCATTTTGACCCCTTTTTGTGCATTCCCCTGATGACTACAATTGTGTTTGAATTCGAAGAGCTCAAATGGATTGATGGTGGGGCAAAATTCTAGCCCCATGATAAGACCAATGTGTGGTTATAAGTCGGAAAAACGAGGAGCCAGACAACATACACTGGACGCATCCCAACATATTCCGGCCCGGAATATGTTGGAA